>JAQIXJ010000587.1:0-30706 GCA_034700185.1 Phthiracarus laevigatus
GACGAGAGAGAGACGAGAGAGAGACGAGAGAGAGACGAGAGAGAGACGAGAGAGAGACGAGAGAGAGACGAGAGAGAACGAGAGAGAGACGTTAGAGAAAGAGATGAGAGACGAGAGAAATAGAGACGAGAGAAAGAGACGAGAGAGAGAGACCAGAGACGAGAGCGAGACGAGAGAAAGAGACGATAGAGAGACGAGAGGGAGAAACGAGAGAAACGAGAGAGAAAGAGACGATAGAGAGAGACGAGAGGGAGAAACGAGAGAAACGAGAGAGAGAGAGAAGATAGAGACGAGAGAAAGACGAGAGAAAGACAAGAGAGACGAGATAGAGACGTTAGAGAAACAAGAGAGAGACGAGAGAAGAGAGAGACGAGAGAGAGAGAGAGACGAGAGAGATAGAGAGACGAGAGAGACGAGAGACGAGTGACGAGAGAGACGAGAGAGAGAGAGACGATACAGAGACGAGACAGAGACGTGAGAGATAAGAGAGACGAGAGAGAGACGAGAGACAGACTAGAGACGAGAGAGAGAGTGACGAGAGAGAGAGGCGAAAGAGACGAGAGATAGAGACAAGTGAGAGACGAGAGAGATAGACGAGAGACAGACGAGAGAGAGAGAGACGTTAGAGATGAGAGAGACGAGAGGGAGAGAGAGAGAGACGAGAGATAGAGAGAGAGAGAGACGAGAGTGAGACGAGAGTCATGAATCTTATGAAGTCTTATGTTATCGTCCGACTTAGGAATTATACTCAAAAGATAAGTGTTACTCAATCATTCGCGATTTTGTTATTCCTGACGATTTAAACAAAATAGAACAAAATGGCCAATTAGGGTTTGGAGCTCCCGGTTTTAGCCATATTTGAGAATTATAAAAAAAATCAGATAAAATTTTCAATAATAAAGGTCAAGAGCATCCTTTTTTATATTAATAACTAAGAAAATAATTGACAAAATCTGGAATAGATTTAAACAAAATATTTTGTTTTTTATGGCGATTTAGCTAAATTTTTATATTTAACTTATATGTAACTTAAATATGCTAAAAATATAGTAGATTATGCCGTTTTAAAGTTTATTTGAATAATTATGAAATTAACTGCATAAACTAAATTTTAATAAAATTAAAATAAAAAATAAAAAAGCGAGCGATCATACCTGAAATTCACTTTACAATTATTATCACCGTCTCGATCTTGTTCTTTTTGTCGTCGATTTTTTTAAAATATTAGTAGTGGAGCAGTAATTTTTCAATTTTTTGTTTACCATTAAACTGATTCTAATTGGAAGTCATAAAAATTTCATAAAATTAATGAAATAACCTCTTTCCGATGGTAGAAGGAAATATAAAATTTTATCAAAGATACTAAACTACTACTGCACAGTGCACGTTGTACTGTACCCTCATGTTCTCAAATTGAAAAAATTTCGCGTAAATATTTTCTCGCTTAATATTTATCATGTTTCAGCGTAAAGGTCACGCAGTATCGAATTTATCATCTTTTTCTGCATTTTCGAAATAGTGTGTGGCTAAATATTTCCCTATTTTTCTTTTCTATGTAAATCTAGGGATAGAGAATTTTATTTTGTTTTGGTTTCGAATAATAAATATAATATTGTGTTTTTGTTTTGCAAAAACTGCCTATCTTTTAATCTTTGCACTAACTTTGACGGAGTACAATACTATAAGGGAAATACCGAATCTATTTAAATAATTAAATATAATATTTACAAAATTTTTGTTTAAAAAAATTGGGAAACAAAATCAAATTAATTGCCAATAAGATTGATTTAAAGAAGAAATAATCTATTCCTGCATATATTTTTTTCTATATTATAGCGTAATTAATTTTTTTTGATTTAGTTTTATGAACTTTTGATATAAACTTAAAAGTAAACTTTTCCAGACTCAGTGTGAAATACAATAACAACAAAAAAATTTAGCTTAATGTACGCAATTTTTCGACAGTATGATTCACTGCTTAATTTAGAAGCTTGTTTTATTATTATTTATTTAAAATAATTTAAAAATTTAAGAATGCATTTACACGGAAAACAAAATAAATTCAAGAATAATTTACTGCCGTGTAAGCTCCAATGTTGGGCTATAAATTTCTTAAATATTTAAACAATTAAACGTTTTAAACATAGTAAACACGGTTTAAATTATTACTTTCATTTTCGATATTAGCCAGTAGTGTACATTAATAAAAAATAGTGTCATTAATCTTTGATTAGTTTTTGTTTCGCTGTTGTGAATGAACGGTCCATTTTTTTGTTCGAACCAAGACATTTTTTCGCTTATTAAAATTTATAAAAACGAACGAGGCTTGAAAAACAATTTCATTTAAAGTTTAGATTAAAATCAGCTAATAAAACAAACTATCTACGAATGTGTTTTTTATTTTGTTCACAATTTCATGGTTCTTAAGGTAAATAAAAAAAGATGCGTATCTATTGTTAGATATGGTCCATTAAATATAATGAATTATTTTTGAGCATTATCTCGGGGTAATAAAACTTGACGGGTTTTAGTTTAAGCAAATGACAGATGGTTTAGCTGCTCACATATAATATAAATATATGCCTTGGATTTTTTTAATTCAGTTAACTAACCTCTTTAATTTTCGTGATAAATAAAATTTGTTTTATTGAATATTCGTGAAACACTATTTCAAATATATTGTGATAAGAAGCATATTTTTACGCTATTGGATCCAGGATTAAAAAGATTTTTAAAGTAATTTTTTTACTGGCATTGTTAGTCGTAATTCACTGAATATTCAACATTAATAAACCAACAGATAAATATTTAATAAAATATTCTTACTTCAGAATAATTTGATGACAGTGTTAAAGCACATTTAAAATAATGTCTGATAAAACTTTTTTCAGATAAATATTTATCGAGTTTTTCGAATGCAATTACCGTAAACAAAATCAATATAAGGAACAAAATCAATTCAATTAATTTAGTGTTTAATCAAAGTGTTCAACTATTTTTTTAACGGAAATGTAATTTTTTTAGAAAAAAATTGAAATAACTGAGTAAAAGACATGTCACATATTTCTAAAAATATATATTCATTTGCAAACGTTAATGGCATAATAATTCTAGTTTTATTCCATCACACACTTTTGACGATATACACGCTGACAGAAAGTGTATGGTAAAATGATCAATAATAAATTGTTTATCTGGCAGTAGTCGTAGTAGTGGTAGTGTTGTCAAACAATCGTTATACCAACACAGAAACATGATATACAAAAATACATTAATTTCGGTCAATATTTACCTCGTAATACAATAATAGATAAAAGTTCAACTCTATATTCCATTCACTCTTGTTTTTATGCGCTTACTATATAGACAAATGATTTTTGAATACCAATTTGTTTTTGCTTAACCCTCCGCCGCACACATATCAAGTTTATCGAAGTTTCCCAACAAATATTTGAGAATTTTTTGTAGAAATTAATCGCATAAATTGGTAATTTAAATTATTAAGCGAAAAAAATAATCTTCTAAATGCTCTAATTATCTAAGAATTTTTCTCACGCTCAATATCTACGGCAGCATATTTTTTTTCTGTTTCGAATGCAATTAATTTGGCTGTAAATCATGTCAGTCAAAACTGACTTTCGTTACTAAAAACAATTAAACGTAACACAGAGAGTGAAAAAACGAGAGAAAAAATGTTTCCATGCTTCAATTTTTTGTCACATTAGACTTGAATTTTTTTAAAAGCTCTGTGTTCGATTCACATGCTATTAGCCAACTATGCATTTAAGTAAAATTAATTAATAATACATTTAACTAATATTTAGTGTATAGTTTAAAATAATTGCATACCCTATAAAAGCACTCAATACAAAAAATGTTTGTACAATTTTGATGAGAAACTATACAGTATACTGGGCAATAAACACAGCAACCTTACCAAAATACAGTTTACAAAATGTTACAATGTTACTGACCATTTGTATGCAACCATCGTTAGGCCTCAAATTTTTGATAACGATTTGTGATGTAATGGAAATCTTTTCTACGTTATACATTATTTTGGCATAGATTTCATTCAAAAGGCTTTCATGTAACATGTAAGCGATTGGAATCGTTAGATCTACTATGATTTATAAAAATAGAATAAACGGTGAAACGGACGGACGTCCATATTATTTCTTTTATGACATAATCTTAGGCTAACCTTGAAACAACAGCGGAGTTAGCATACAATTAGTTCTCACTTTTTTTTGGTGCTCAAAAATACTTTAGGCTGAGCGCAGCAACAAAAAAATATCAGCAATTTCAAACATTATTCCCCGAGCAGTTATTATTAAAATGAAGTTAAAACTAGTTCTTGTTATGTAACTTATTTATGCATTAATGCGTTCGTTCGAAAACTATCTTCACTATTATGTTAACATTTGCTATTTCTCTATACTCTCTCGCTATATCTCCCTCTGTATTCTATTATAAATTATTGCGCACACGTGAATCGCTGTTATTTTTTTCATAACTTTGATATTTATACTATTAAATAATAATACAGTATAACATATTGATGTCATTGACATCACACATCGAGAAATTCCAAGCGCGAAAGCGAACAGAGTGAGAGAGAGGGGGGGGATAAGAATAAAAGAACGCTTTAGTACTTATTAGATGTTGACTGCAGTGGTAATTTAGCTGCAAAGACATAATACTCGAACACGCATACAATAAGTTATACTGTATATCTTTATGCTATGTTTTTTAGTGTGAGTGTGTGTGATGCGAATATAACTCATTTGCGTTGATTCTCGTAAATGATATCGAAGTTATGCTGCATTAACATTTGAATTTCTCACTACTTTCAAACGTTATTAATTTTTGTTGTTGTTTTTTGTCGTTTCTCTTCTGCTTTCACTTTTCGAAACGTAAATGGAAAGTTGAATAAAAAGTTTTCTATAAAAACGAGATTCTTTTTGGCTGCTAATGTTTTTATCGTGAAAAATAACTTTATAACTGCTGGAAGGCATACCGTAGTAACGTGTGCTTCGTTACTCTCCAACTCTTCGCGCGCAGGCATTACCTAAAGTTCATCCAACCCTTTCAGCCAAAATGATGGCCATTATAAAACGCGCTTTTATTCGATAATGCGGAGAATGCACGAACTCAAAGATAAATTTAAAATTACATAGACGTAGACGCCGTAAATCGTTTTAATTGTTGAGCGCTTAGTAATCGAATAATGCGTATTATGTTTAATTCTTTGACCACTGCAGTACTTAGTTAGGAGACCAGAGAGAATCCAATGAAAATGCAAGAAAAAAAGTAATAACCCATAAAATGTAATTAATAGCGTGTGGTAAAATAGAGACTTTACCCCGAGATTATTATTGTTAATGTTGGAGCTTTTTTCATTTGTTTTGTTGCTTAAATCAAAATCTCTTTCGAGATTTAGTTTCAGAGAGTCATTTATTTATATTGTTAGGGAAAAGTTATATAATTAATTTTTAATTAATTTACGGCAATTCTTCTATTTGTATAAGCGATTTATTATTCAATTCCCCGCGTCATTATATTGTATAATTTTTTTTTGCTAGATTTCGTTCGAAAATGAAAAGCGAAAAAAATAATAAAAAAACGGTTATATGCTTCATAAAAAATGAATAAGAATCTAATATATTATTTATAAACAGCCAGTGCATTACAAATGCATGATAAATTACTCTTATAACGAGAGTTGTCTGAGATTGAGTGCGGGGCTATAAAACAGTGGCTGCTATATTGCCAGTTAGGAAATATTAAAAGTCGAGTAAGACATAAAAAAATACAAAAAGATAATAAAGTATACCAACAAAAATTAACTTCTTTTAGCCAGATTTTTGTTGCATCTAATATAGAAAAAGGAATGGAAACATTTTTTTCGTTTAACACACGTTTTATTTGTTCAAAATTTGATTCATTAAAAGTGTAATCACATTATTATTATTATTATATTAATGTTACAATAAAATGATAATAATATGTATATGAGTATATATTTGTATATATTATGTGGTAAATAAGTTGTGTATGTTTTTTCTTTACTTTTGAAAGACGTTTTTAACTGTTATTTTATTTTCGTATATTAAGTAATGTTTGCGTATGTGTATGTATTTCTGTCCGTCTGTATATTTGTGATTGTGTCACAAACTTTGTGAGCTAAAAAACTTATACATATAAACAGCTATTAATCGTATTCTCCGCTAAATTACATCAAATTTTTACAAATCGAAAATCTGTCGATTAATACGTTTTTTTAATAATTTTTCGAAATTGAGTTTTTCCATTCATATTCCAACGAATGGTTGTTGTGTGTGTGAGTGTATGTATTTTTGTGTGTGAAAGTTTTACGCGTTAAGTTTTCGAAGCAGAAACTCGCGTGTTGTTGCGGTTGTTTAGATAATTTTTTGCTACTTTTTTATTTTTCGGAAAAAATGATTTCTTCTTAATATATAAGTACTGTATAATGGATATAAATGATTCAAATAAATATGAAAATAATAAATTAATTTAATAACAATTTACGAAAAATTAAATTAAAGGACAAAATATGAATCCAAGTTTTTAACGCATTTCGAAACATTACAATTATATTTTGAAAAATGAAAATGTTTCACAGCGCTTTTTTACGCAATCAAAAAAATATAATTAACTTAAAAAATAAATAAAATCATATTATCAAAGAAAATTGAAATCACAATTTCCATTCCTAATCATCCCATCTCGTAGTCATTATAATAATACAGCATAATTAAAGTTAATTATTATCGTTGTTATTATACAGTAAATTATTTTCCAGGCAAATAACATTTAAAATTAAAATATGATTTTTTTAAAAAATTTTGATATATGTACACACTTAGCAGCAAATAAATTAAAACTAACGAAATTATAATATAATAGACAAAAGAAAATTGTTTGGACAGATCATATATCCTTTTTTGGTTTATTTTTTCCTCACTCTTTCTCTCTCTCTCTCTACTGTCTAATACTTTTTTGTCTAAATTTGCGACTGACTACTGTGAGCAATATATTTTGTTACAATACTTGTTTTCGTATTTTTGGTAAAAAATCTTTTTTTGTGTGCTTTGTTCCAATTAATTAATTGTACGCTTAGTTTTATGTCCAATCAAATAATGAATGCTAGCTTACGATATAATATATAAATTGTACGTTTACTTTGCTCTAATCATTGTTTTAAATTTCCTTTCAGCTGTTTGACAAACTTTTGGCAACTCATCATTTGATCCCAAAAATTTTGTACGTGATTCTAAGAAAACGTTATTATTATGTATGATAATTTTTTTGGATTTGCAATGACAAATGAGATATTAGACCGCAGTATTACGATTCCGCTTCGTCCAGATGCTCCTTCTCCTCAGCGATGGGCGACGTGGCCAATGGCGCTAACGGTTGACACTCTGCGTGGTCATCGCCGCCTTCTCCAATGTCGCGATGCGATCGTCCAGAACAGGTGCACACCGACACTAGCGAATCCCGAAACTCCGGATGAATGGCAAAACAGAGCACCGGATTGAGGATGAGCGGTACTTCAGTGATGGTGTACGTGAGAAATACGATCCACTCGTCAACGGCGTACTGGACTAACTCGAAATAGATATTCAACTGATACACGTAATACGGTATACTGAAGATGAGGTGAACGATTACGATAGTTAATGTATAATACAGTGATTTACGGTGGCGTTCGACGAATGCCTGACTCTCGTCGTTGTCGGGAACCATTTTCCGTTTGACCACCAGTACCACCGCTAACAGCAATTTGATCACAAATGGCCCGATGTATGATATTAGGAAGCGTAGGGTTTCGTGCAGCTTCTCGTGTGGGAATAGCAGGTCCGGGTAAATGACGATAAACGTGAGGAAGAACTCGGCCAACCAGATCAGTACGCTCAACACAATGGCGTTGGCTTTGGATCCGTAGCAGGACTTATAACAGCGCGCGAAGCAAGTGGCGAAAAAGCGGTCGGTTATCATTAGAAAGAGGAATAGCGAAGTAGTGGGCAAACCGATTTGCGGCACTCCACCCAATTGGGTCACTTGTTTTGGAAGATCTTCGATACTGTTGTAATCGTAGCCGAACTGTTTGAGCGACCACACTATTACGTCCAGCATATCGATTATAGCTGCGATTGTGAGATTGATTATGTACACTGCGAGGCGCGATGTCACGATATTTGAGCATTTTATGTAAACAAATATTAGTAATGAGCTGCCAATCAGACCCAACCCCAGCAATACCAGACGGAATATCAGTATGGCTTGCTTCACATCTTCGGGCGAATCCGCGTATTTCAGTGCGCTTCGATCGCTACCGTTATTATCGTACGTTTCGTTACCGTACTCTAGTGTTCTCTCAAACAGAGTACTATTCTCACCGATATTCATAACGAATGATCTCTACTCGAAAATGGAGTCCAAAAACGGTGTAATAAGAAATCAGCGCACTCTTTGTCGATGGCGACGAAGCGATACGCAACAGTCAAGCAAAAAACACGTTAACAAAACTTAACACTTTTTGTTCGGTTCCCAACAGTTTCTGTTCCATATAATTCTGTATGTATTGGTGATGTGTTGTTTGATGTATCGTTATTAGAGATAAAAAAACTCTCCCATACAAACTTGTTTTTTTCTTCTTCGTTCACTAAAGCACACAGAGACACATACATACACTGAACACTATTTAGCAGCTCTTCTCCTCTCTATTCACACACAACGCCAACAGCAGCACAGCAACAAAAGTGTGTTGGAAATCTGTGTGTGTCTATGTATGCAATGGTAAAAATAATAATTCTTTAAAGAATAGAAAATTATTAGCAGACAACGCTTCGCACAATAGTCGAAAAATTATTTTTTTTATTGATGGTCCTTATAATAATAGCAATAATGATAATAATAATAGTGTCTTATTGTTTATTTAACGAACGGGTTTTCGCTATTATAAAAAAGTTTTTTTTACACGTAGACACTGGCACGCCGGAAGTGTCCGACACAAACAACAAAAAAAATATAATGAAAAGTATGGTGTGTGTGAGAGAGATAGAGGCGGAGAGGAGAGCGAGAGAGAGAGAGAGTCGAAAAACTGCAGTAATCGTACAGTATATTGACATGGAAGCGAGCGCTTCACTGGTTTTTGTTATGCAATGCGGTACAGAACAAGCCATAGAAGTATGGCGTTAGAAGAGCGATACACAGCCGCGCCCAGCAACAAATGTCCTGCGTTGACAAAACCAAGCAAAAGTAGCTGTGCCTGCGTTGCATTCACTGCCACCGCGTTATACTCGCTCATACGGTTGCAATGGAACAGTAAGTACACTGGAATTGTGCAGAATATGAGAGCGAAAAATCAGTAGAGGGGAATCAAATCGACAGATAGAAAACAGGAGAGAGCAGACACAGGCGAACAGTAGAGACGCCACTACTAGAAACGCTGGGGTCTCAGCAGATGTTCGATTTCGCCGTTTTTCTCAATAAATATGTATATATTATTTTTAAAAGCTAACGGAAAATAAGGGCGAATATACTATATTTTCCAACTGACATTTAGTGATGTATGAAAAGAAATAATAGCGCAGTTTACGACATTTTGCCACTGCGTTCTGGCCTCTTATAGCCTTATAGCCCTCCAAAGTTTGTTAGTGTTCGCTGCGAAGCCATTTGTTATTTAAGTATTGATCGCTGGCTTCGCATCTACGGACGTAAACCACTACTAGAGTATGGGGTAAACTGTAAATCTCGAAACTAGAAAAACTTTATCACATGCACACACAAAAAAAACGATTTAACTTCGGGGGTTATTATATCAATGGAAAAGTCAATCTCATTGTATTTGAGTTATTATAATGATTATGTGCGCAATCAAACTATAAACAAAATGCCAATTCTCTCTCTCTCTCTCTCTCTCTCCTCTCTCCCTAGTAAATTAAATTTTACTAGTTCTGACATTTGATTCGTTGGTAAATATGAATAGAAAACACAAAACGCAACCCAAAACAAAACCATCGAAAACCTATCGTATTCTTTCTTCTCTCAAAGGTCATTATCATTAGGTCTTCATATTTTTTCTGTAATATTATACGAAACCAATTTTTCTATACAGTATTATTAGGACATATGCATTACAGTTTTTTATTGAAATATAACGCCTCGAATTGCTTTATAACACGCGATACAGTAATACTCCCTTTTACGCTATGAAGTGCTTCTCACACATTCGGGTTTTTTTAGAGTACTAGCCATTTATATGATCATCATTACGAACGTTTATCATAAGTTTAGGTCTCAAATAATAGCACAATAGGGATAGAACAGCGAACAGACAGTAGCAGTAGTCGTTGCAGTGGTAGTAGTGATATAGCAGTTGTGCGCTTAAGAATCAAACTGTAAGTAAAGTGCACTTCCAACGTATCGATCGCTTTCGCATCAATTCGGGCTCTCGTTTTTATTTCCAGTCTCCAAACGTCTCTCTGTATGGCTTTTTTCTATCACCAGCTTTTCTCTTTTCGCTCTCTCAATAGCCAAACCTTCCCTCTAAATCTGTCTATTGGGTTAGCTATTATAGTGCGGGCAATTGCACACACGTTGAAGTGATATAAAATGTTTTATTCACAGCTGAAAGCAATTTCAAACGGCAAGCAAAAAAGCTGCAGCAGTGACTTACGCTATCAATCTCTGGTAATTTTCATTAATTATTACCCATTTAATGTCACTGTATATTCACAAGCCTTCGCTATTTTCGTTTCACTGGAAATCATTCTGTTTAACTGTGTTTTTTTCCTAAATATAGATATTTTTTCCTTTTCAAGCATGAATTACAGTACTTTTTAGCGATGGAGAGAATTTTCAAGAAAATAATGCATTACTCAATACGATTACAGTACATTTGATAATAAGATTTTCGCGAGCTCAGCGTATATTTTGTGGTTACTTTTTCTCATCTTTTTCCTCAACAACAGCAAAGGGAAAAAAATGCTAAAATAAAATTACCTCTTCTTTCTTTTCCTATTTCCTCTCTCGCGAGTCAACGTTCAAATATTTGCTTTGCGAAAGTAATTTCATTTTATAATAAGTTATTTAAAAGTTATTCGCCATACTCAGCGCACAAGACATTACAGAGGGGATGATCATACGTATGGAAGTTTAAGCACTTTTCATGCATGTATTGTTAAGCAACAAAAAAAGCCAACACACAAACAAAACAACAACGAAAAAAGCAAAATCATAATACAGGTATAATTATTGAGCGAAGTGCGTATCAAACTCTCTCACTCTCGTTTACCACCAAATTTATGCGCTCATACTTCTTCTGGCGATGCATCCATCGTTCATTAGTTATCTATCATTATCCAGCTATCATTAAAGCGAAACAGTTTTTTCGGGGCTATTTTAATATTTGATCAAACCAGTGAACGATTGAGTGAGTGATAGAGCTATTTTGTTTAATGCATGGTTTACGAATAGATTTGCTTTTATAACACTGTATAAGAATATTAAAACACTATTTAAGTTTAATGTCATCTAATTTTTTTTTGTTTTTATATACTATTTTATATTTGCAAAACAAAAGTAGAGGGAGAACGAAAGGAGAGAGAGAGAGAGAGAGAGAGAGAGAGAGAGAGAGAGAGAGAGAGATCATCGTTCTCTTTATTACTCCTTTTCGTTGCGAAAAGTAAAATTTATATCGAGAAAAGCAAAGAAAAAGAAGAGATAACTAAATTGATCAATAAAAATTTAAATATGTGAAAATATTTAAATTTATAGTTAATATAATTGTTTTTGAATTTTTTTTACATCCCATTATCACTAGATTTAAACAATACACTGTATTAGAATACCGGTATAATAGAGGCTCAGTAAACACTATGTTTCGTAAATTAATTTAATTGCCCGTATATTGAAAATTTATATTTAAATTCAGTAATGAGAGGTAGGAAAAAAACGATGAAAATATCAGCGATTGCGGCATTACAGTATTTCAAAACTCTACCCCCACCAGTCCCGGCTATGATTCCGCTCTGATATTACGCTCGACTTCCTTTTTAACTCTGCGTTTTTATCTAATATTTTTATTATTATTTTATAAATTATAGGGGCTATTAATAATAATGCAATTTATATGCGACTATACGCCACTAATAGGATTGACTCCGTGAAACGTGTTTTATGACAATCTATTAAATTAGGGATTATTGAGACGACACAGGATGAGAAAAAAATATATACTGTATATTTAAAGGGGAGAAAAATATTTTCTAATGATACGTGAACCTCTAGATTACGCTGAAATATAATTGCGAAATGTTATTAATTTGAATAATTGCTGTGTAATAATAAATAAATTTACGAGCCCAGCAACACAGTAGCAGTAATTTAAAACGTAATTTTTTAGTTGTAACTAATAATTTATATTCAAGGGTTATCTGTCAAAATTGCCTGTTAAATTATAACCAGAATATATATATGTATGAATGATTAAATAAACTTGAATTAAAAAATTGTCTTGAAACAACACAATGTTATTTTTTTATTAATGGGCGAATTAATGCAAATTATAACGAACGGAATGTCAATTTTTATAGTAGCCTCAAGAAATGGCACCAAATTGAATAAGTTAGGCCATTCGCCTCTTTCTCTCTCCCTCTAACTTAATCAAATTATTTGTATGACAAAAATGGCTCACCAAGAATTTAAAAAAAATTCTATATTCCTTCTCTATAGTTTAGGGATCGATATTTTACTCGTTAAACTAATATATTTAAGCGTTTAGAATCGCGATTAAAAAATAAAATATTGCATAACTATCATAATGATTTACTAGGAAAAAAATCTGATTCAACATAATACTTATGGTACAGTGGTTTTTTCGTATGAGAGGTTGCAAAATAAGTTGTGTACGTTATATTGAAATTAATGTTTCATATTCTTGTTTTTTTCTTCTTTCATAAATCAAACAACTCTTGCGTTCGCCGCAGATTGATAAAGAATCGCAGTATTAATGAACCGATAAGGTGGGAGATCGGGAACATCTCACGAAAGCCCCGTCAATATTGATTAATATGTACTCAAATCATATCGCTATCTGCTAAGCTATATTTTTTTCTTTTTCTTTTAATATCGCACACATTGGTTTTTTATTAGTT
This sequence comes from Phthiracarus laevigatus, assembly GCA_034700185.1. NCBI lineage: Eukaryota > Metazoa > Arthropoda > Arachnida > Sarcoptiformes > Phthiracaridae > Phthiracarus > Phthiracarus laevigatus. The sequence continues at coordinate 13,188 of JAQIXJ010000587.1, forward strand.
AATATTTTATAGAAGTTTTTTTGATTTGAATTTTCGATGTTTGTTATCGGTTTGATGGCTTAAAATCGTTTCTTAATGCTAAAGCTTTTAACGGAAAAATTTTTTTTAATAAAATCTTTTTTATTTTTGATAACTTATTTCAGTTGACGAGTGAACCTTTAAAAAAATCTTTTATAGAAAAAGTATTATTATTTTTCCTGCTTTCGAATCGTTACATCTATTGCGTGTTATTTGACAATTAAAAATTTAATTAAGTAACAGACGATTTGGTGCGTCGAGTGTTTTGCGTTTGTTGGGTTTTCACAGGGAAGGAAAAATATAAATATATATAGTGATGAAAGCTCTTTGAGTTGCCCTTAAAACCCAGTAAATATTCTTTACCGAAGTGAACGAACAAAAACAAACGTTAATAGCCATAAAAAGAAAGTTTTATTTATTAATAAATTCTCTCGTTTATATCTTCAATCTTAAAACTCGATGAAAACCATTCAAAATTTTTTCTTCTCTTTTTCCTAATGTATTTCGATAAACTAAAGCTGGAGAATATTTATAGTATCATCAATTAATTTCTTGACGAAACAGAGAGAAGTGGCAAATGTATACTCAACTTATGTAAGTCGTGTGTGGATATGGTTGGTAGGAATTTTTTTTGTTTCGCAAAAACAGCGCCACTTTTTCTCCTAAACAGATATTGGCGTGCAATTATGTATAAAATAAATAATCGTATAAACGAATTTAATAGCAGAACTGTCTCGCTCTCTTGTATTGCTGCCGTTGCAGCAGAAATTGGTGGGAATGGTTACATACTGAGCGTTTGTTGTTTATTTATTTAAGCATTGTCTACGCCAGCTAATTGTTTATTTTGCTAACCAGACATAACGGTATTTAACCGCAATCGTCATCAAACCAAATGTTATTATTAGAGAGTATCGCTACCAGTTTCGCGCGTATCGATATTTTATTATATTAATAAAAAAAATTTATCTCCACAATTTGTTTATTTGATTTTGTTTGGGTTTCGAATTTATTGTTTTGTTATTAAATTTAGTTGAGCCGATTCGTGTCAGTTTTTTATTTTTTATTAGGGCTTAAAATAAGTTTAATATGTAAACCAAATGTCTCGAAACCTATTTTCAAATCTAATTTGAAACCGTTGTGAGAATGAGAAAGAGTCCATCTAAGCCTATAAAAGAGGTTAATTAAGAGAAATGAAAAACAAATTAAAAGCAAATGTTAGGCCTGGATATCTTTTACCATAATTGGCATTTTATATTAACTAAAAGCACTAATTTTCATTATAACTAATTGTGACGCGTAATCACACGGAATAAAGATAAAAGGAAAATAGCAACTCCTATATCATCAGTTTAAATAATGACCGAAGAAGAAGAAAAAAAGAATAAATAAGAATAATTTTGCTCTATAAAGCCAAATAATTTTCTGGTTGAAATTTCTTGAATTTTAAATTTTCGTCGCTCGATTTCCGCAATTTATAATATATGTATCATGAAAAAAACATTGGCATTCAACGGAGACAATCGTACAGTTTTTATGCGATAGCGCGCGCGAGAGTGTGGGTGTACGACCATAACCACCATAAAAATCCATAAGCTCACAGTTGATGCCATCAAAAGTTATTTTTTCTCTGATATGCCTCGCAGGTTTCTTATGTTATTTAAAATTACCATATCGTTCTGTTGTAATGATGTCACGACACACCTTTCAAGGGTCATCAGCGAAATAAACTTTTTTTTAATATGAGCTAAATATTTACGGAATTCGCATCTGTTGTCATTTTTTATGCAGGGGTTCATTGACTTTTGCCATTGTCTTTTACAGCTGCCAATTGAGGACATTTAATCACCACTCCGTAAACTAACATATCATTTTTTATGATTGCCATATATTATTGTGTGCTCGCTATAAAACATTTTATTAAGAATAATCACATTTGTTTAATTTGAATTTGGAAAATTTTGTAACCAACAATGTTTGTTATAGAGTAATGTTAATATTTGCAAAATTTTAAGCGAAAATATTTTAAGTGAAAACTTAAAAATATCTTCTCCAAAGTCAATATTTGTTTTATTGATTTTTATGAATTGCCTAATATCGCATAAAATTATTTACTTTACTAATAAGCTTATTATTGAAAAATATATATATATTTTAAACCAAATAACTGACGAGCAGATAAATCATGGACTTTGTTGGATACTATTTACTCGCTGACGGCTGTTAATCATTACGGCTATTACCCGTATATTTATCTTGTTAATTAGTCGAAATAGCTAAAGATATTATTTATGTATACGAAATCACTGAATTATGCAGTAATCTTGAATAAATATTCCAATTCTTTCAATACCATAAATACTTCCAAATTTCGAAACAGTACTTGATTGACACTGTAAAGTGTCGTTTTATAATTAAACTTTGTCTATTAATGATTAGATAGATAGATATATGCACATTTATTTGTCGTAAATAAATTCTAAAGGGTTAGAAATGTGGTAAATATTTGAATTAGTTTGGGTTAAGGTACTGACTTTCATGCGATTTTTTTGCGATTTTAATTATGAATAAATATTTCAGTTAATGCGATCGCCGAATTAGATTGCCGTTTATTTTCCACGAGTGGTTGTTGTTGTTGTTGTTGTTGTATGAGTTCATATTCAAACTTTTAATATCTATCCATTTAATCTCGCATTATGATTATTATAGTTGGCTCCATATCTTAAATGCCATAAATGATAGCGTAATGGGTTAACGCTGTGGGTGTCCGAACAAGCGAACCTCGAAATTAGATAGTAGTGTAGCCAATAATAATAATGGTAATAGCATTTATTGGCATTTTTGACTTTGAAAATCTATTAAACTTATTGTCTGAGAATGACGCGTAATATGTTTTCCGAAAACTTTGAACCGTAACGGTTGGACGGATTTAGAACACCGAGATAAACATTTTGATGGAAATGAAACACAGAAATAAATCTAAATATATAAGTACACAACATTATATTATTTCAATCAAATAATTAAAATTAAGTTATTTGGGATTAAAGTTAAACAGCACAGAACTACAGTATTGAAATAGTATTTCTTAGTAACTAATATGCCGTATTTTTCTCCGAAATATTTTTAGAATGTAAGATATACGATAAATGACTTGAATGAAAAATAAGCTACCTTTAATGTCATTATATAATTAGATAAAAAAATTTATTGGTTTAAATTAAGAATAACTCAGTTAAAAATAATTTTAGATTAATTTTTAACCATTAAGATCCGACAGTTATATTGCAAAAAACAGTTTATACTTGACTATTGGTTTAGAATTACAGTAAATTAACAATTTCTCAATTTCATTCAAACCGTTTGTCTTATGTGCCAAGAAAAAAATTGTCAGCTAAAAAAGTAATTAATTAAACGACAATCTCGCGATTAAAGCTCGTATACCGATTAAATTTAGATCTTCCATAAATATTTAAAGCCTTAATATTTTCATCACATTTGGTTTTTATGCGTTAATTTGGTGAATTATTGCAGCAACGATTTGATTTTATCAATGTTTTATGCCATACTTTACATTCATTATATGTTTTAGTTTTCCATAAGAATAAAAGTTTGAATTATACATTCAATTCAAATTTTTCTTTGGGACGATTTCCGAGATCAAAAAAAACCTTAATATTTTATTACGGCAATAAATTAAGCTATTCGACAGAATAGCAAAACCATATATTTTTCAAATAAAATCAGTTGGGCACTCCAGAAAAAAACCGAGATGAAATATTTCTATAAACCTCTTATTGTTCGTAAATTTGATGACCAACAGCGTCTGTCGCGGTTCGTGATATTGCCTATTTTATCAGCAGTAGTATAGAAGTGGCGATCAATAAATTGGGCAAATAAATTATTTAAATCCCAAATGTAAATTGCAAAATATGTTGCATTCGAAATTGTTTTCCCCATAAAAGAGTAGATTCCGGAGATAAGAAAATTTTTTAATTAAAATATCGTGAATTCGAGTTACCAATAATCAATATAAATTTTTTAATTATGCGTATAATCTCAATTACTATTTGATACTTTAACAGCTTTAGGTCATATAAATTTTTAATCTCCATTCTTTCCATCCACAATAAAGTAGGAAAAAGAGCGGGAAGGCATCCAATTAATACAACTTTTTTGACAATGAAACCTAGATATAACGTTAATGGGAAAACCACGGATAGATTTATTCGAAAATTATACCCAGTAAATCTTAGTGACGAATTAATTTATTGATAATCTTTGATAACAATATGCAGCAATAATTTTTTTTAATATCTCCGTCATGTAATCAAAAAATGAACATTGTGTGTGTGTGTGTTTGATTGTTTAAATACTGTATATAGTTTAATATTATAAACGCTAAATAAATTTTAGAGTTTATTGAAACCTTTAGTAGCTTTGCATTTGTTGCACTAATTCCACGTTTTTATTAATTAAAATTTATTCATTAATCTTTCAATCAAACTCGCATTTCATTTAGAAGTTTGTGTGTGTGTGTGTTGTAAGACTTATTAAATTATTCTATAATAACTTGTTTCGACACTATTAGGTTATAAAAGCCTTTCAAAACTTTACAATGAAGTGGAAACGTTGTATAATCTAAAATTAATTTATTTTAAATTAAAAATCAGTCTGATTTGGAGGCAACAGTCTGATTATCACACCCTGTTTTTAATCTAATGCTTTGGTTTTCTGGTATTTCGAAATTTATTTCGAAGTTTGGATGATTTTTAAAAAACTTAATGCATAACAAGAGATAACCAAAGTATCATATACTGTATATCTTTTTCTCTTTAACTGAAATGATAATTTTATTTTTAATTTAATACAATATAATATATCGTTTTGTATTATAAATAATTTAGTTGTTTACATGTTTGTCACACACGTCCATCTGGCAGATATGAAAATTATTTATTATCTCGATTTTTCTGTGTTGAGAGCGTTGTGTGATATGAATTGGTGGTTCGCTGAGCGGGGGATAATAAAAAATTATTCATCAGACGTTGGGTGAAGAAGATAAGGCTGTTTAAGATGAACATGAATAAAAAATTATGTTAAAGCTCGAGCACATAACTTATAAAACATTTTCTTTATACACGCTCATCACCATAAAAGCCATCTTTGGCCAAACAACATGCTGCACAACGAAACGAATTAATATTTATAGTACATAATGGTTGCGATATATCTATGTTAGCCTAAGAGATATGTAAATTATTATCTTTACGTTGTTTCAGTAATTTTATTCATTCTCTTCTTTCGTCTTCTTCTTCTTCTTCTTAAAAACTTTAAAGCGTTTTATTTATGAGTTTTAAATAAGAGCGCAAATTTTTAGTGCATTAAAATGTATCGGAAAATCGGAAAGCCATAACTTCTTATTTTTTAATGCGCATACGTGTTACTAATATTATTTCGTTTTTCTTTTGACAATTAAACTTTCCGGTCACGCCTAACTCCGCTATCATACACTCTTTATTTTTATGCCATCCGTTCCGTCGATTTCATATAAAACAAAAATCGTTAATTTCAAAGTCCCTAATTTTTCGGCTATTTTTCGACTAAAAATTTTTCGACTTCCAGTGACAGTTGTTTTAGCAAAAAATCTAATTTTCATTTTCAACTTTTGCTATAATTTAGATATTCATTCGGGGTTTAAAATAATGCTGATCTCTAACAATGACTTTCGGTAAAGTGTGTGCGTATCATATTTCATGTTTTGAGCGAATACGGTATTATAGATTTTTCTTGTTCATATTTAACAATTTTTGAAACGTTGTCACCAGAGGCTAAAAGTTTTAAACGAAATATTTTTGTGCGCGCATATTAAATTTTTAACAAAAAAAATTGATATTTATCTAGTTATTTGTTTTTTTTTCCCGTTTTGAAACTGATCCCCATGTGAAAAGAACAAAAGCCTGAAATAAAAGTGATTTTCCTTCAATATTTGCTTTTTTAATAAAAAGTTAGAAGTTAACTAAAAAAGTATGCTTTTTGTTTTTTTAGCTTTAAACTTGCACTAATATAACGCAAAGAAAAAGTTTATTGAATTTTTAACAAATTATATTATACAGTCTATTGACTTCGCTTTAGCCAAAACGAAGACAACGAAAATATTATTTTAAAATTCTTTCACCGTAATTATTATTATAACTTATAAAAATATGAATGAAATAAATGAAATACTACATTCACTATTAAATAACCGTAAATATATATCACATGTACAGTAACAATGAGCGTATTTTCTCTATTTGGTAAAAGTTTTAGTTTTTTACGACCGCAGAGTACGATTATTTCATAACTGTTTTTTTTGTTCTTTTTATGGCCACAATTAAAAATAAAAGTCAAATAAACTTTGAACGCTATATCATAAATTTAAACCCGTGTGTGCGTAACAAAAATCGTTCATAATTTTTCTTGTTTCGCTAACATTGCCCAAAACAAAACAGGTGTCCAAAATAAGGGTGCTTTGAATTCTTTTCAAAATTTTCTTTTTCTTTCGACAAAGTATTGATCAAAATCCGTCTGTTTTTTGTCATAATAAAAGTTAGTGACGCTAATAAATATAATTCCGAAAACATATCATAACCAATATTTCACTCCGTAATCAGTGTTTCCCAGATATGACTGATTAATTAAGAAAATATTTTTCTTGAAAGTATCTGTAGTTCATTGGAGTTCAGAAATTCCTTTCGTCGGTAAATAAAATCATAAAAAGCTGTTTGGATTTATGGCGCAATATCGTAATAAAGGTTTTTCTGTTATACAATAGCCCTGCCATTAACTAATTAATAAAGATAAAGGTTAAGCGAAAATATAAGATAATGAACGCAAGAAAAAATAATAATAATAAGGTTGTAAGCGCTAATAAAACATGATATCTATTCGCGAACGTGATTTACACCGTCAACAACTGCTTAAATGTATTTACAATCGACAATTAATTAATAAGATAAACACACACAACTATTTTAATTATGTCTAACGAACAAAAAATTTGAAATAACAAATAACAAGAAAACGAAGAAAGCAACCACTCATCGCTTGCACAATGTATTTTTTTCTTTAAAAAGTATTAAATTGCGCCATTAATAATTGCCTATTTAATTTTCCTTATTAGTATAAGCTTGCAGTTAGCTTTCGTATGCTAAATACACAAACACTGTACTCGAATTAATAATTAAAATTGATGACACTATAAATTAGGATTAATAAGAACGAATCTCTTTATATTTTTGCCCAAAAAATCGTATTTTTAAAGAAATGTTGCTAAACACACTGCCTCTGGGGGTGCGCACACCCTATCGCTACACCCCTTTGGCAAAAAAAAAATCTTTTTTTGACCTGTTGTGTGCGCGTATGTGTACTTGTAGTAATAGTAGTAGTAGTAGTTTTTCTTATCTTTTTTTCTCAGTAAAATATGTAGAGATAGTTTTAATTCACTGCTATTTGCTTAAGAGAAATTGTTGTATGATAAAATAATTTGATAATAAAAGCGGCGCATAAATATTTACTAAATCATAAAAAATGCGCGTTTCCTTGAAATTCTTCGCTACGATGACAGGCTAATGGACAGATGGAAGCATTTTTTTCTCTCTTTCTTTCTCTCTTAGCTACACACAAAAAATAACATTGAAATATATGAGATAATAATTTATTTAAAGGAATTAAAGTGGGTTTGAAAGAAACAAGTAATATTTATACGAACAAAAAAAATTTAATTATACACTCATTTAAATATGCGCGCGTAATAAATGTCATTGCGATATAAAGCTTTCAATCAAAATGCCTTTAAATTTCCAGAAACTAATAATAATAATTATTTGGTATATCATCGTAAACTATTAAAGCGTATTCCGTTTACGCCACAAAAAAAGGGTTATATTAAAATTATAGTAATAAGCGTATGTCTGCGAATTCAATGAATAGGAATACTTTTAATCCAATACAGAAAATTACTTTGTAGCGAGTTTGCTACTATGGCATAGCAATCATACTGTTAGGCATATATCTGTTTCTGTGATCCAATTTACTGCGGATAGATGTTTGTTTCTTTTTCTATCTGTTTTTATGCGTCTGGTATTTAAAGAGTGTGCAACGCATAATTATTTAACAATTTTTTTTGGTTTTTTGGTACTTCGTTTTTGCCTAAAATTAGCGCCAACAAACAGTAAAATAATGATAATTAGCTTCAGCCGTAATGAGCTAATTTTAACTTTAAGTGTACGTAAAAATTTCGAAACCATATAGATATACCGTACGTATGTATAGATTGTATCTTTTTTGGCCATCAACCCATTTTTCTCTTAGTTTTTCAATGTGGTGTGCGTTACATTAAAATAAGAAGAAAAATTTAAAACAATTAAAAATAAACCAATTAACAAAACGTAATAAGCGTATAATGATTTAATTTTGTTTGCGAAAAGTGGGAAATACATATCTAACTCTAATGTATGGGAAATATTTTTGGCGCCAATATAAATCGACATTTACAACAGTTTTTTTTCCTATTTTGAGATCTCTAATATTAATTCAGTGGAATATTCCGAACCAATTAATTTGTGAGACGGCTAAGTGTCTGTCTATTAGCTTATGAATAAAATGGAACGCTATTAGTCGATTGAAAAAACTTTAAATTACTTAAAATGAAATTATTGGTAGAGATTATTGCTTTATCATCGAAACGAAAAAGTAATGAACTTGATTTATACATTTTACGAAGAAAACAAAAATAAAACCTTCAGAAATTATCTCACAAATAATTTCTAGTCTCATTATATTTTTTTGGTTGGAATAGCAAACTATGCAACCATTGACAAACTGTGGTTACCATTAAACCCGATTCACTTTACTGCCATTTGATAGTTTCGATTCTTTTATTTCTGTTATCTCTAACGCTTAAAAAAGCGCTAATTTCGTTACTCAACTCGGAAAACTTTTTTTGTATCTGAACTGGTATTTTTTGTTTGTTTGATGAAAATTACAAAAGTTTTCCGCTGATTTCTGAGTCCATAGTACATTTTTTTCCACTGCCGAAGAACTTATTCTTCCAGCATATAAATAATGATAATGACTTTGATTCATAAATTTAGACAGTGGTACTCCGGTATATCGCTCGTAATATCTTATTACAGACAAATTCTGGAGGAAATTCCAAAAACGCGTAGATAACGCTTAAAGAAATTGCTTCTTATTTTTTCTTTTTCCTTTAGAAAAAGATAAAATGTTAAAGCAAAGCGGAGATTCTTTTACAGTACATTAGAAGCAGAAGTAGTATGGGTTACATACAGTACACAAAAAATATAAGCGATTATTATCCCTTTAAAAAGAGTGTATTTGCATTTTGATAAAAAGCAAAACTTTTTTATGGAATTTAATAAGAGTTATTATGGGTTCAGCGAAATAAGACCAAACCATAGATTTCAAAGTTTTCAACCAAAAAAAATCTACATATTTATTGAATACGTAAACTTGACTCTAATAGCAAAATTCTGACTCTGAGATTTATAATAATAGCGCACAAATCTTTTAATATTATTTTATTATTATTGTTGTTGTCTCTGATGTTGTTGTTGGCGGTGGTGGTGGTGTGTGCACGATAAGCATCAAATACATAGTTTTTTGTTTGTTTTGCAATTCCTCGTTTTTAAGTTAATTGGTGTGCGTTTCCATTTGCCGGCTTAGCCCTGATCTCAAATGCTGATTATAACATATTTTTAATTTTTCAATGTTTGCGATCAGCAAACTAAAAAGTATTCATTTTGTTGATTTAATAATACATTAATTATAAATTCCATTCTGTACTATTAGCGAACACATGAGCAAGAGCTGGTAAATGAATATGTAAACAGTCGAAACCATTTCAACACTTATTGATCACTTAAATTTTCTGAACACACGCTCGCTTAATGCGATTATCCGATCCGTTGATGCGAAAAGGATAAAACCGCTTTTAAGAATTTTTCTTTAAATAGTATCAGCCAAATATAAAAAATAAAATTTAAATTGGGGGAAAGAAAAATATTTCGCATTACAATATCAAGTTACAAAAAAAGAGTTTTCAATTCAGGGTAGAATTAAATTTTTAAATTGTGTTACTATTTATACCGAACGCACAATATAAAACGAGTGTATTGAACCTTTCAATTATTCCTCTCTCTCTCTCTCTCTCTCGAGCTGATACAATGTCAAAAAATGCAATCTTACATTCAATAAGCTATATAGTATGGCCAAACTATTTCGTTTAAAATTAACATATTCGGTTATCTATGATACATATAATTATGGCATAATGAAACTTTCAATAGTAAATTATAATTTATAACTAGAACAATATTCAATTTTCTCATGAAAATATTTTTTTTATAAAACAAGAAAACTAGATTTTTCTACTGCACACACAAAAATGTGTATTATTATTATTCAATATTAATGTATTATTTTGGCTTTATATGGCGAAAAAAATATTTCGTGTAATTTTACGTTATCCCTCATTTTTGCTTTAAAATCATAATAATTAAGCAAAAGTATCGTTTCTGACTTAAAGCAATAAAGTTCGTGATCAGAAAGAAATAAGCTGTTATAATAAGAAAAACAAACTGCTTTTCGAAGTACTCGCGCGCACACACTAACGCAAACACAACACAAAAAAAACTTTTTCTGATCACCCATTTGGCCAAATTTGGTAAACTGGTTCTAGTTTTTTCTGCGCGCAAACTAGCAATTAATTTGCAAAATAACTTCAAGCATCTCTCTCTCTCTCTCTCTCTCTCTCCATCGCATTCTCGCAATGAGTTTAATTGAAAAAATAATCTAAATATTTTTTGCCTAAGATTAAGTATCGTCAGGATATTGCGTAATGTGAACGCGTTTGGGATAAAAAACACATCGGAAAATGTTATTCCGAGTACTAGTTTCGAAACTCAAACTTATTATTCTGATTAAATCGGTTGCATAATTTCGTTCTTTTATCGGATACAAATACACTCTCCTCATTGCATACCATTATTACCCCTCGAAAAGAAAGTTAAATTTACGTTTTCAAATATTTTTTCGAATAACTATTAGGAAAATTATAGTTCAATTAAGATTTTTCGTCATTATTTTTACCAGCAAAAGGAATTGAATCTTTTCCGAGCGATAAGTCTAAAGTAGCAAAAAACGAATTTAAATAAATAAATAAATGAACATCGAACATATAAATATATATATTATTATATATAAGTGATTAATTAGTTTTATTTAATTTCTTCAGAAAAAGAAACCATTTTCCTTCTTCAAAAAAAACTTTTCTTAGTTATATAATCTCAATTATTGCAAAACAATTTTTTAGAATTAAAAAAAATCCTGCAATCAATTCTATTCACTGGTTTTGTGTTAGAAAACAAAATATTAATTAGAATAATAATACTCATAATAACCATAATTATAATCAACATTAGAGGCATGTAATAGTTAATAATTATGAGTTGTTTCAATAGCTAAAACAATAGCTATAATTATTCGCTTCTTCTCGAACGGTTCTTCTTCCGTAACAACAAAAAAAGGCAAAATTTTTCTTTATAGTATTTATTCAAATATATAATTAGATATTTATTCTTTTAAACTTTTTAATTATTTATATTACTGTTTTGCCACAATATATATATTTTAGTATAATGTCTTTTTATTTTCATTATTGAAAAAATGCCTCCGATTGTATAAACTTATTATATAACGCAGAATTACAAGATTTCTCTCTCTATCTCTCTCTTTCTCTTTTGTTGTGTATGTCTTCAACAAACAAAAAATATTAATTAATTAATATTAATAACTACTACAAATAATATATAAATGTTTTTTGTTTTCTTGCGAAATTAAAAATTATGTACAAACTGTGTGTGTGTTTCCGTTCGTTTTTTGTTTTGTTTTTGAGATAAAATTAATGAACACATGATATAACTAAGTTTTTATTAAATATATTTAACGTATTAATAATACGAAGTTGTGTTTGTTTGCGTGGAAATGAATTTTTGCGGGCTTTTTTCGATTTTTCAAATATATAATTGTATCATAATAATTAAAAGATTTTACAATATTTACAAAGTATCATTAATTTGCTTAAAAAATCTATATTAAGAGGTAAAAGCATTTATATTAAAACCACTTTTTCTCGAAAAAAAATACATGATCGCAAAATATGTATTTGACAAATCATATTTATTTTTTTTATTGTAAGGCATGTTTTCACGCGTGTTATCAGTGTTATATTTTGAGTTTTACAAATGAAACTTAAAACAGCTTCACGTTTCATCGCAACACCTCAAACAACAGCGTTCGTCTTTTGTTATATTAATTTAAGGCAACAATTTTCATTCATCAACTTATATATATATTTAGCTTAGAATCACATATTGAGTTTTGTTTGAACAAAAAAAAATTAATTAAAACATAAATACGTTTTCTTCTTTCTTTTTCTTCATCTTAATATAAAAAAACAAAACGATATATTAATAATAATAATAATCGGTATATAAATAAAAACACTAAAAATGACAATGAAAAATTAATAACATGTTAAACTATACAAAATAAAAGGTAATTTATAATAACACTATTTTTCCAAATGAAAAAACTTCTTTTTTTATTTATGTTAGACATAAACAGGAGATCCCTGTCCGGTATCATTGTTGCCTGAATTAGAGTTAGTAGAGTTATTATCACTGAGTTTGATTGGATAGGCCTGTCCGCCGGCGTCGAAGAACCGCCGGAAAGTGAACTCGAAAAACGCGTGTTCCGGGTGTTTGCCGTTCTCCGAGCTATTGTAGTGGCCGTTCGACTGCTCGAAGAAAGCGTTGTCGGAGTAGGAGTCGCGAGACACCACACCGTTGCTGTTATCGCTACCGTCGTTCGAGTGAAACTTATCCAAATCGATTGCGTCGAAGTTGGAAGTGTCAGTCGGATGCTTGATCTCAGGAATGTAAGGCGCGGGCTGTTTACGCACTCCGCCCTCGAAGTCGATACTAGCGAAGAACGCGTGCTTCTTAATCTCATCCGCGCCATTCTTGCCGATCCGTTCTTCGGGACCGCAGCACAGTTTCAGTATCAAATCGTGCGCTTGAGCGGATAGTTCCGCTTCTTTTGGAATACGGAGAGTTTTATCCCAGTGTATTACCTGAATAGAGTGGTAGAAAACAAAGTAATCAATTAATAATTCTAATTGCAAGGCAAAGGAAAACACACATTCAACAGACACAATCAAATGATTGTTTGAGAAAAGGAGGATATCAAAAAAGAAAAGGAAGATAACAACTAAAATAAAAACTATTTTAGTTGTTAATGTATCGCCCTTTTAGGATATGCGGTAATTAATTAGAAACTGCGGGCATATAAGCGTATGCATACATATAAATGTAAAAGAGAAAAGAAGAGGTTAATTAATATGTTTTGATCGCATACTTTGTTTTGAGTTTCTTCAGGTGTATTAGCGAAAAAAGGCGGCTGTCCGACCAGCATCTCGTAGAGAATGACGCCTACGCTCCACCAGTCGCATAATTGCGTGTAACCCGTTCTCATTAATACTTCAGGCGCGATATAGTTGGGCGTACCGACCAGCGAGTGCGCCAAACATCTTTGATGCTCGCGTCGCCTTCGCCTCTCCAACGGTTTACTCATGTTTATGTGACAGTGGCAGTTGTTCGACCACGACTCGTCAATGTCCATTGAGTCCTGCCTGTCGTGGCCATCGATATTGTTGTTACTGCGCTGATAGTATTTCGAGTTATGAGTCCACCTAAAACCGGTGCACAGTCCGAAGTCAGTCAGTTTGATGTGTCCGTCCGAATCGATTAGCACGTTATCAGGCTTAATGTCGCGGTGAATAAAACCCATTTTATGTACACTTTCGACTGCGAGCACCAGTTCGGCGATATAAAATCTAAAACACAAACCAAACAAAAAGCTTGTTAGAAATAAACTTAAAAACAAAACAATTAATAAACGCTGTAATAATTAATATTACTTCGCTAGTCGTTCCTCGAAAATCCCGAATTTAATGAGCAATGACATGAGATCACCACCAGGTATGTAATCCATCACAAAATACAACTGATCTTCGTCTTGAAAGGAATAATACAGTTTCACAACCCATTCGTTGTCGGCTTCGGCCAGAATGTCTCGCTCGGCTTTCACGTGCGCCACTTGATTGCGCTTCAGTACATCTGATTTGCGCAGAGTCTTCATAGCGTACAGCTGGTTAGCGTCCACTTTGCGCACGAGAGCCACTTCGCCGAACGCGCCCACACCTATCGTCCGAATTTTTGTGAACATCGATCGCTCCATTTTAGCGCGTCTTAGTCTAATATAGTTCGACTCTTTTTGGTGAAGCATTCGCCTCATCTGACACTGCGCTTCCTCTGAAAGACCCACTTTCGCCATCTCTGACTCCAACTGCTGACGTCTACGCTCCCGCTGTTGATGGGATTTGATAACGTTCTCCACGTGTTGTTCCATAAAAAATTTGAAAGCTGCCGGAGAGTAGATCTTGACTTTCGTTTCGCGCCTTTCCTTTTCCTTCTCTTTGGACAAACTCTTACGCGGCGGTATCGGCGACTGATGAGTAGTTTTGTAGCTCTTATGCCGCTGTCTGGCGCTCGAAGTGGACGCAGAATTGGTTGAAACACTGGACTCTGAATCGGTGGCACTGCTGCTGGCAATACTGGTCACATCACTATTCAGTTGACTGGGTTTGGGTGGTAAGGGTGGAACGCACTCTAATTGGCGCCTGCCGTTCATAACACTGGATGGCACTCCCTGTAAAGCACTCACTTGTGATGTGCATATGCTCTCCACAGTGTTGACAAGATCACAATTACTGGGCGGCATTGGCGCCGGTCGTGTCGGTAATTGTATGTTATACTGCAAATTAGTCATACGATTGTTACGCACCGAAACACTATTACTATTATATGATTGCTGCGCACTATTATTGTTCGCCACTGCGGCTCGTTGTGCGGCCAGCGCTGCCACAGATGACGCATAACTCGGTGGATCAGTAGTGGGCACTTGAACCGAACCGTTAAAATCGTTACAATAAGGCGACAGTACTGATATTAGCTGCGGTTCCTGCGGTATGGCCACCGATGCTGTGTATGGCGGAGGCGGTGGCGGCGGTGGAGGTTGACTTAGATGTTGGGGTGGGAGCGGAGGAGGGTTTAAGTTTTGTGGCACATTTGACAACTCTAGCGTTGAGTTCATTTGCTGGTACTGCGGCTGATAGCATGGCTGATGCGCTGCTGCGGTCGATTGTACATGAGTTTGTTGATGATGGCTTTGATGGTGCTGTTGCTGTTGCATCGCTAATGCGTACGATGGCGGCGGGTTTGCCGGATAACACTCTTGCAACTGTGACGCAACAAATGCGGTTTGCGTTTGAGAAGCCGTTTGCGGTTTCTGCGCTGAATTGGCGTACGGCTGCATATTGGTTACTGACTGGCAGTTTATGTCCGGCTGTCTGGCGGTCGAACATGACGCAGGATAACACGCTAATGAACTGGATATCGCTGACGGCCTTTGCTGCGGTAATGAAGTAATCGGTGGTGATGTCGGAGCAATAGCTGTTTGAAGCACAGGCTTCTTCACGTGAGTACTCTTTACTGATTGCATAATGACTGGTGATTGAGATATCGCTTGTCTCGCAGACCAAGCTTGAAATGAAGGCCTGGCCACTAAACTGGACGCCGAAGATATGGATGAACTGGACGGACAAGACGTTTGCGCCAACGATGAACCGCTATTGGATGACACTGCTGTCAACTTTTTATGATACTGTTGCATACCAGGCGGTGGAACCGATGAATACTCTGAACTACTGCTGATGGTAGGCGTGGGCGACTGCTGCCCAGAACTGGATGAGGCGGTAATCGATGGCGGCCTTGACATCATCGAACTGAAACTGATCGCATTTGGTGTGTTGTATGACAGTTGCATTTGCGATGTCATGTTCATATTCGAGTTATTACTGTTTGGCTGCGCGTAGTTATATAAGCCCGCATCGTTTCGAAGGTCCAGTCCCTTTTGTAATTGATGAACCAATTGAGCCTGAAATGAACATCCAATTTAAAAATGGGAAATTTTTTCAAATGCTTTAATAAGGATGTGGAAAACGATTTTTCTATCTCGACAATGCAATAAAATGAAACTGCCATTATTTTCAAGAGTGAAAAACATTGAACTGTAAAATATGTGTGTATATGTGTGTACTCGCGCTATTTGTGTTGCGTTTGATGCGACACAAAAAATCTTAGAAGTTAACTTAAAAATTTAAAAACACTTTACTATTATTTGAGAGAGAGAAGCGATATGTGGTTTAGAAAAAGCAATATTGAAGGCAAGTCTGTTTTTATGCAGTATTAAAAATGTTAGTCTCTCTCTCTCTCTCGCATTCTTTCTCGTAACTCTGTATACATGTCTCTCTTTCGTTAATTCTCCAGTTTTTTTCTCTTCGTTCACCACTAATATATTTTTTGCTATGTAATAAAATTAACACCAAAACACCTGCACTTTAGCGCATATACATCTCGCGATATTATAAACGCACTCAAACGAAAATACTTTTTTCGCAGACGATGTAAGCAATAAATAAATATTTCTAATATATACGTGTTGTTATAAAAAAATTATTAAGGGAGAGAGCGGAGTAAAAAAATTTACTTTTAAAATAGCCATTCAAATTGTGTGCTTGTACAGTATTTTCTTTGCAAGTGAATTATACAGTGTTTCGGGGAGACGTGAGTTTAAATATGATGATGTATAATGTACAGGACAACACACACATACACACACACACACACACACACACGAGAGAGTTAGTTGTATGTTGTGTTTGTTGGGCGAAGAGAGAGAAGAGAGGAGAGAGTATTTGTTTACTTTATGTTTATAAAGCAATTTACCTTCGCGTACAGCCTTGCTCTGGACAAGGTTAGGTCAACTCTGCCTTTCACGCTAAAAATCTTTCCTAAATTTTTACTGCAACCTTTGAAATTAGCATTAAAAACTACTGAAACGTCTCCTCGCTTACTATTAACCTTAATAATACGTACAATAATGCACACTATGTGCGTGTATATATAGTATGTTTATTTTACCTTTTTTATAATTACATAATATTTTTATTAAATAAATTTATATGTATTTGGTAACCACATTAAACATTAGCGAATAATAATAATGGCATTAATGATCTACAATATACCAATTATAAACGAGAATCGTATTTCCAATAACAAACAAGATCGATACGGTCATAATATCTGACTTTGTAAAGTAGTTTAAGTAGTTTTATGGTCGCTCGCTCACTTCGTTTGGTCGCTTCCATTACTTTATGTAATTTTTATTAAAGTTACCGTTTACTTTTAATTTCGGAAGATTCCGCCAAGAATTTTGTCTATTTTTACCCTATTTTGGTCATATTTTCCCGTAAT
>JAQIXJ010000588.1:0-30670 GCA_034700185.1 Phthiracarus laevigatus
GAATATCCAACTTTCCAGATTCATTATTTCCCCAACCAAATACGTAACCTTTATCTGTGAGTGCTATTGAATGATATTTACCACACGAAATAGCTATCACTTTATAATTGTTCGGTATTTCTATTTTAAAAGGTATTGATTGACGTTCGTTATTATGATTACCACATTGAACATAATAGTTAGATCCGAACGCAAACACTTCATTATCACGTGTCAACGCTAATGAATGCCAATCACCACAACAAATATCAATTATAAAATAATCACGAAAATAATTGATTAGTTTTGGTTGTGAACAACCAATTGTAGTTCCATCACCCAATTGTCCACAATCATTCAAACCCCAACTATAGACACACCCATTATCAGTGAGTGCCATAAAGTGATAATAACCGCAATCAAATTTAATAATCACTTGAATTTCACAAAATGATTCGAATTTCTTCAATCGTTTATTACGTAATTTAAACTCATAAACTGAGTTATTTAGTGTTACAAATAATAAATTATATTTTGTTAAATAAAATAATTTAATATTATTAACCAATTCAATGTCTAAATCATTAAATACATTATATTTATTAATAATAGACATTTTCGCATTGGTTAGAACACACATAAATTCTTTAATATGATAATTAAGAAACACTCGAGTCTTTGCAAACTCTGTATGGTTCACTGTATATGTGAATATTTTATTGTATTAAAATAATATTAAATATCTAAAACATAGAGACAACAAAAATAATATGTATTCTGAATAATTAATCTCTTTATATTGATATCTGAATTAACAAATTCATTCTAAACTATTGCGCAAACAAATCATTTGACATTTATTTCTTATGCGTTAGTAAAACAGTAAAAAAGTAGTTTTTAATTAATTACAAAATTGTTGATATCTTTGTTTTCTCTTTCTATTATAATATTTGAGTAATAGCGTGTAATATACGAATAATATTGATCGTCAAAAAACAGCCAAAAGTACAATCAAACTGGTCAATCCGTTAAAGCTCGACTTTGTATACTTTTTGTTGAGCTAAAAATTTGTCAATATTAATAGCTGTGTACGTTTTACATTTGGTTTTCATCACATCGCATCCGTTACCCAACAAAACTATATTATCTACATTAATAATCACCGCAAAAAAGTTAGTTAATAAGGAGTGAAGTAAAATTCTTTGTAACACAGGATAAAGCGTGTGCGAGTGAAAAGTACAGACTATACTATGAAATTGTGAAAAATTGAAGACCCGAGCCCGACAAAAGCTCGGTAAGTTTTAATATTCATAGCCCGACCCGGCATGATTTTAATTTAAAAAATTTTTAATCACAAAATCAAATTCTAACTTAAATTTTTATATATCCATTTTGGTTATAATTATATTTCATTTATGCTTATTTGTAAATAATGATTAGTTTTAATGCTAATCTATTATTTTTTTTTAATTTTTGTATATTTTAATGTTTACTTTAATATTTTTACGAAAATTAAAATTTTCGGGTTTTTTAATTTTTGCTACAAAAGCCCGGCCCGATAATTTTTAAGACCCGAGTCGGACAATATCCAATAGAAAACGTCGTGCTCGTTTCATAGTCTAGTCCAGACTATACTGCATATAGCTATACTGTTTGTAAGCCTGCATTGTGTTGCACCATAGCAGTTACATGCAAATAATATTTAATATTAATTAAAATAATTTAATATTCATAACCAATTCATTGTCTGAATCATTAAATACATTATATTTATTAATAATAGACATCTTAGCAATGATTATACTCTTGTTTTATACAAAAATTAAACTTTTTATATTAAATCTAATTTATTCAATGTTTCTAAGTATAGCTCGTATACAAACAAATGATTTGCCATTTATTTCTTATACGTTGTTACAAGTTTTAGTTTTTATTAATTGATTAACAAAATTGTTGACCACTTTGATATTGCATTTTTTATCATATTTTGTATAGAAATACAGACCTTTCTCTCACCCAAATAAAATTTCTACATATAAATTGAATTAAATGCGTATTTTAGTTGAATTTTGTACCCTTTTTTTGTTCTACTCATCCGTTGTACATCCGGAACTGTTGTATATATAGATAACATTTACAAAGGTTTTGTAAAAGGTTTTGATGAGTATAACCAAAAAATAACTTTTTATTCTAAAGCATATGTACGCTCAGGAGTTAAAGCCGTTCAAAGTTTCGCTCACCATTTGTAACAGTAATTAAAATTTTTATTTGCCCACAATATTCTCCACATAAATAGAACAAATTAAATTGTGAATCTAAAACTAACAGAAAAAAGTTTGGGCAAAAGTTGCCCTTACTATCCATGGCGAGTATCGAGTTTGTGACAAAAAAATCGTCCCCTTTTCAACGTATGTTGTGCCGAGTATTGCTCACAAATACGTTACAAACATAGTTATCTAATGGGGAGTGCTTGCCCAGGGTTGATCCCCTACTAGAATTCTGGAAGTTGACCCCTCATGAAAAATCGAGTATGTATTAAAACAGTGATATTTTTTGTCTAAAAAAACATTTTGGTCCGAAGATAAAAAAAAATTGTCAATTTAATCCGATGAGTTTTAGACCCCTTCACTTAAAATTGAGGTTTTCAGGATCTGATCCCCTCCTAGCACTTCAAACCTTGTGTAACTATGGTTACAAATGACACATTAAATAGAATATAGACAAGTTTAGAGGCATAAGTAGAAATTTTTATTCTGAAAAATTAGTATATAAGCTGTAATTATAATAATAATAATGTTATTAAACCATCCTTTACCACAACAACACGTAGAATGGCATTGCGTTATTCTTTTCGATAATGAAATAATACATAATTATTATGAAACATTTCGATAATCACAATAATCAGTTGTCATCGTTATTATATTAGCGATAATAATTAATACGTTGCTAATCGTCGCCATAACAGCCATCGCCGCCGCGATCGTCTCTCTGTTGTGCCTGCAATTTGATGAGATCGTCGATACGAAGAATAGTGATGGCCGCTTCGGTGGCAAATCTCAACGCTTTAATCTTACTCATTGCCGGCTCGAGAACACCAGACTTAACGTTGTCGCGCACCACACCCTCACTCAGATCCAGACCAATCCATTTGAAGTGCGCGTGTTCTGTCTTCACTTGAGACGAATTATGATACGCTCGCAGTTTGGCCACCAAATCGGTGGCGTCTTTAGCGGCGTTAACCGCTAATGTTTTTGGTATCACTAAAAGACTTCGAGCAAATTCGGCGATCGCTAACTGTTCGCGCGAAGCGATTGTTGTGGCGAATGTCTCCAGATATACGCTGAGCGCCGCTTCAACAGCACCGCCGCCCGGAACTACGCGTTTCGATTCCATAACGCGTTTCACCACACAAAGTGCGTCGTGAAGCGAACGCTATCATCAAATATCGAAAAATTAATCAAATAATTAAATAAACCAAATAAGAAATCATTTCAACTGACCTCCATTTCATCGAGATAGAACTCATTAGCGCCACGAAGTATAATAGAAGCGGCGTTATGGTTACGAGTGCCGCGAATCAAAATCAGTTCGTCGTCGCACACGCGCTCCTGAACCACTTCTTCGGCATCGCCGAGGAAAGAGGCGTCAAAACTTTCGTCGCCTTCCATATTAGCGAGCGATAGGAGCAACTGAGCTCCGGTGGCTTTTGCTATGCGTTTCAGGTCTATTTTACGACACCTGCGAACTGCCATCACTTTCGCTTCGACGCAATATTTCTGACATAAATCATCGACCGAACCAGTGGTTAGAATTACATTCGCGCCCGTATTTATGATCTTCTGAAGCCGTTCTTTTGCGATGTCATTCTCACTGTTAAAATGTTGATTTAATATTTAAAAATATTGAAGAAAATAGCATTAAAGCGCATATACCGTTCACGAATCGCTTCTAATTTATCAGGATCTGAGACTAGGACTTGAACTCCCATTTTCATTTTCGCTTTTTGCAATGAAAAGTCGAGAAGCGCTATCTTCGCGTTCTTCACCAATTTGGGCATTCCTTACAACAAATATAGTTTATTAAAATTTCGAATAAAATTTTAAAAAAATACATATTCTTTTACTAAACACAATCATATACATGGATAATATTGTTCATTTAAAAAAATCATAAAAGTCAATTTTTAATCATATCTTTAATAATAAATTTGGATGACTTAGTTTGGAAAAGATGCTAAACTGAAATAAATACCTTGAGTAGCGATCACGCAATTAAGCGCAAAACCTTTGACGAGAACGCTTTCGCGCGCACTTTTCCCATTAGCTTTCAGAATACGAATCGATTTGATCGGATAAATGAAGCCACCATTCTTAGTGTCAGCCGCGTAACGAACTATATTAGCGGCCTCTACAACCATATTAGCGAAGAAATCCGAGTCACTTAACGAAATTAATATAAAATAAAACACTAATCCATTCGTAATGTAAACGTGTTTAACATACGCGGAAATAAGTTTGCTGGCGAGCGATGTTTTCGCCGCATTCAAAACGCAATCCTTTCCGAGTTCGTCCACAGATATACTAAGCGTGTCTTGAATGTATTTGCACGCTTCTTTGCACGCCAACTTATAACCCGAAATGATTGATGTCGGATGTATTTTATTGCCCACGAGTTCGTCCGCGTTTCGTAGAAGTTCGGCCGCAATCATTACCTTCATATGAATAACAAATAAAATTTGAATACGAAGACTACAATTACAGATAACGTTTGTGTACGTGCGCTACCAATTCCATACGCGATAAGATGCGTGCATAGATTGGAGAGCGCAACCACGTTATTATGGCCGAAACTTATAAACTTGAAAACATTCGCCACACGTGAGTGACAGCGGTTTTCCAGTCAAAGTACGTTCGGCAGTAAACACAAACAAAACGCATCGCCTCGTAATCATTACCACACTAGTGGTTCCGTCTCCAACTTCTGCGTCCTGCAACTGTGCCAATTCAACGAGCACTTTAGCGGCTGGATGTTCCACTTCGAGCAAACCCAATATAGTTGCGCCATCGTTCGTAATCGTCACGTCCTGTACAATCAATTGGGCAAAATTGGTTAAACCGTTTTTCAAAGTAAACGTTTAACTTTTTGTGCGGCCATTAACTTACGCCGATATCGTCGACTAACATCTTGTCGAGACCGACGGGACCTAACGATGACTTGACCACATTAGAGATGGCCACCGCTGCCATCACTGCAATTAAATAGTGGAAACACGTGTTAATAATAATGTTAAATTATGGGATCGTTATTACCATTTTGGGTTCGCACGGAACTGCCCGACGTTCGCGTGCCCGCAACAGATAATAAATTGGCGACGTTTGATGACATTTGTTGATAATAGTGACGTGATTTAACGAATATATTCGGTAGAAAAACGTAATGCGAAACACAGGCTATGAATAGCTTAGAAACACAATGGAGACATGCCTTCATTCATCGCTAAACCAAACAATCGCCACATCTATCGTTGATTTGTTCAACTAATAAGTTTTTTGTATGCGATAAGCGATTTTGAATAAAAAAGTTTTTTTTTAATTTTATTGAAAGTATTTTAACTTTTTTTTTATAAGTTACACTAGTATAATGTATATGCAAGAATGTTATTGAATTATGTTTTTTCTATCGATAATTTATGAAATGAGAGAATGCAAGTTTGTTCTGAAAAAGAAAACCACTGAATGCGTAATTTTTTTACAAAATTATTTTGAACAATATAGTAAGTAACGCCTGAAAAGAAATCTTTAAAAAATTGTATTTGCAAAAAAACTTATCTGTAGTAAAATATGAATACAAAAAAATTGTTTATGCATTATAGCGATAGAAAAATGCTAATTTAAGTTTTTCCACGAAAATTATATCCATTGTGTTTCCCGATATTTTTTGTGATATGAAGCATAAAAATTGCGAACCATATCATAAATATTCAAAAACACACTTTTCTTTCAAATCCAATACTACTGATGAGATTATAAAAAGTACATTAACGTTACCCGCGATGCGATGTTAGCGATTATGTTCGCACACTGATAACTCATCTTTTCGTTTGCCAAAATAAATTTACATTTATTTTTCTCTCTAAGTAACTATAAAGTACCGGTAATGTATGTATGCATTGGCTTTTAACCGATAAACATGCATACCATAGTATATGCATTAGAAAAGCTTTTTCTGCGAAACAAATGTTTACTCTTCAGTCACGATAAGTAAATTTCGAAAAGAAAGACAAAAAGAAAAGTTTTTACAATAATCGCTAAGAATCAACGATAACGCAAATGGATAAAAGTATCGAAAGAGTTTAAACAACTATGACGTGACAGAAATGATAATAAAAAATAAAAATGGAAAAAAACAAAACCCTAAAAATATCCCCGAATATCGCTTTATCATTGCGCGTATTCAATGTCCAATTTAATATTGTGGTAATGCATCTGTTGATAGCTTATAGACATCATAGGGGTATCATTAAATTGCAGTAAAAAATGATCCAAATAATGATTACTATTAAATAAATAAACCCATCCGTTTCGAGTCTTTTGTTATTTTTTCAGTAAAAAAATATTAGGCTCATAAGCGATCTTGTAGTTTGTAAGATATCTTTGGCGATCTGTAGTGTGTGCTGAATATTAGTCAAAATAAAATTATTAAAAATTCCATTAAAGTGAGAAAGACGTCCTACTGTTTGACACATTAATCTCTTTATACCGTAGAGGAGCGTAAGTCAATTTTGTTTGGCGCAATAGATTTGGGTCTAATATTAAATTTATAACTTCACCCAAAAAATAAGAGGAAGAAAAAGAATAAGTCATTATAATGTATTTGGGTATAACAGTGAAACGCTGTTTACAATCTCGTCTACAGCATAATCCGTTTATTAATCTTACTGTATCTCGAAAGGAATTCAAATAAGTTTAAAGAAAAAATTTCGAAGAGTAAAAAATAATATTTCAACATACAATGTAATAAATTGCTTAATTTTTAACGTCACGATTATATATGCGCATATGTACCATGTATTTAAATTTTTTCCCGATAAAACATGCATTTATTGTAACCAAAGTAAAATTGTTATTTTTTAATTTTATTTTTTGTTGTTGTATCTAATTCTAGCCCAGTGGTCTATACGATTTAAACCATCAACAAAAATAAAATACACTATTTTGGTATAAATTGAACTAACCATTAAAATTCATTTGCATACGATAGCTGTACAGAATTTTAAATTAATTAAATTATTATCGACACAATAATCGGATTAAAGCTATACATTAAATGATCGAAAAAGGCGAAAGAATTTTTGAATAGCGTTTTTATATTAATGAGTTTTTTTGCTTGACTCGTGAATTAAAATCGTTACAGAAAATTCTCATTGCACTAAATTAATATTAACCTAAATCTTTAATAAATCATATATTATTGACTAGGCTTTTATTGCTTAAATAGCGACTAATTACATTGCAGATAATTTTTAAGGTAATTTACAGTTAAATTTATTGCTGCGATCATCTAAATCTTAACGATTTTCGCTTTATATTTCTCAAACGCATGCAAATTTTTTGCTCTTGCAAAAAATACGTATCTTATACATAAGCTTAAAATTTTTGGCCCGCCCTTTCATGCAGACAGAAATTAAAATCCATGGTCAAACCAGCACACAATGAAACCACCTGTGCATTTTCCCCTATTTATAAATCATTATAATAATGCTAGTGGATAGACTAAGAAGACATTTGTATACCTACATTATAATGTCTAAATGCATTTTCAGCTGCGCATTAAAACAAAATATACTATCCTAAGCGTATACTGGTTTACATTTTTTTAATGAAATTCGTATAAAGGAGGCATTAAATATTCAAAAATACGGCAAAAATACAGATAAATATTCAAAAATACGGCAAAAATAGAGATAAAAGATATTTATCTTTCATCGTTTTCGATTGACACAACTAGTCGTTAGTCACACATAAAATTACAATAACCAGCATTAATGTTATTCTAACTCGAGTTTTATACATATGATTTGTTGATAGTAAATATGATAAGCGTAAAAATTTTCTGGTCGACTAATTTTACAAATCATTTTTTTACGCAATTTTATAAATTGTTCTCAATTTCTTTTAACTTGATTTTACTATCTTAAGTTAACAACTGCGAGCAATATTATTTTTAACTCGTTTAAGTAACTAAGTTTTTCATTATTGATTATTTGCGATTTGACACATCAAACAATTTGCTTGAAACTGGATTATGATGTGATTTATTTAATATTATTGAACTGTTGCGGTTAAAAACACATTCATTTATTATTGCACTTGTTTTTTGCTTAAACTTTAAAATTCGTACAGAAAAGTTTATACATGCCCTTATAATCTTATTATTTATAAACCTATTAACTGAAAAATGTCAAAACACGATCTAAATTTACTGATGAGAGTAAAATCGAAATCTTTGGCAAACGTTAAATCTATCATTTACACGAAAATAAAAATATATTTGATGTTTTATTTAAAGCGAAAGTTTTGAAACATATATATTCCAAACAGAAAGAGTTAGTTCATCAGCGTTAGTACATATTGTAGTTATGAAACTATTTTTGATTAATCAACTCATTTTCCCCTTAAAAACACAATAGAATTGCGGTGAGTAATAATAAATTTTATACCAACGCAATTCATTAGGTTCTCATTCATGCACGCATATACGAATGACCGAATAACCACGCCTTATAGGGTAATATTTACGAAAAAATAAAATCGCTAAATACGCAAATGTGGCGTCAAGTATCGTACCGTATATTGTCATCGTATGAATCAATTATCCTTAAAATAATCATTGTAATAATATTGTTGCTTAACGTTCAGAATATGTCAGTACATCATAGTATTAATCATAAATGTTCTTTATATTGCGAAAAAAACTAAACAAAAAACAAGTTAATACTGTACTTATGCATAAAAACTTTCAAAAAACTTATTTCCAGTATTAGTGACATCTATAGTTAAGCGAAGATTAATTTTGTGAGGCATAACAGAGAAGGCGTGACAGTAGTGTAACATGTATTTGGCGGAGACTTTAGTTTTAGTTAAGTCTAGTGTGGCGTACGAAGAGTTTTCAGTCTGACTAGAGTCTGTGCGTCTACAGTGGAAACTTTTCGAAACTTTGAAAATTACTGGTTTTTAATGCGAATAGTAGTGAAAGAGTGATTTCGAAGAGAAACGAGAACAAGTTTACCACATTTTCCAGCAAACGCTGTGTGCTTTTTATTGCAAATTATGATTTTGGTCGAAACATAAACTTAATATGCTTAACGGCATTGAATTGCAGCGCATCAAAACAAAAACGTAAGTGTTATATATATTTAATTATATACTATTTAATATGTTGTATATATATGTGTGTATAGTATTTTCTATAAATGAATTTATTTGTTGGTGAATAAACATTGGATATTTCGTTCTTAATGATACCAAAACGGGCAGAGTTTTTTTGCTTAATATAAATATGCAACATATTTTAAAGAGTTATCTCATCACTCGCCTGTAATAAAATAAATTTGGCATTTTATGTATAATTAATTTTTTTCATTTTTGTTCGCCGATACTTTTATATATATATATTATAAAGTAATCAATACGACACTATTTTTCTTGTTTTTTTCGTATATATATATTTTTTGTTTATTTGCTCTCTTTTTTAGTTTTTGATGTGCCAAATCTTTGGCATAAATTTAATTTTTTAAAAATCATCCCAAATACCGATGAACTTAATTTGGAAACGTAGTATAGATGTTTTTTGAGGATGATTTTTACCAAAATAGCTCTAAGCTAATCGTTTTAGGATTTATTATTTTGTTGAACGAACAAAAAAAATTTTATTAACTTTATTCGATAATTATTCAAACTATATATTTACCTGAAAACCATTCAGTCAGTTCAAACGCCACAGACATTTTAGATAAATTTAATGAATTTGAATTTTATATGATAAATTAATTTGGCGAACTTGTTTGGTACACATAACGCGAATATCATATGTCGTCGATTTATAGCACAGTTTTCCAAAAATTAGAGTTAGATTTAAGAATTGAGATTTGAAAAAATTTTGAGTAGTATCATATAGAAGGGTTAAAATAATGGAGGAAACCTATGTGCCACCGACTATCGGACCGAACGAGTATTGTTTGCTTGCCGAACAATTTGCGTGTTTGTCTAAAAAAAAGTCTTACTTATCGTTTGAATTATTCAGTGATAAACACTCGTATAGCCTCAATGAAACAGCGAAGTCAAAAAAATGTAGCG
The DNA here is from genome assembly GCA_034700185.1 of Phthiracarus laevigatus. Classification (NCBI taxonomy): domain Eukaryota; kingdom Metazoa; phylum Arthropoda; class Arachnida; order Sarcoptiformes; family Phthiracaridae; genus Phthiracarus; species Phthiracarus laevigatus. The sequence continues at coordinate 10,338 of JAQIXJ010000588.1, forward strand.
GTTGTGCCACGAAAATATGCATATTCTTCACCGGTTTCATCATCGGTCTTATATTATCTCTACTTATATTATCTGCGCTGCAAAGTAAGTCATAACTGAAAACTACTTTATTTTTATTTTATTTTATTTTATTGTTTCGGGATATAAAAACTAGAATAAAATGCAAATGTTTTGTCTGATTAACAAGACATAAGATGATAATTGATTCGGTGTTTTTGAAAAGCACAGAAAAAATGCGAACAAAACAAAATTGCAAAAAAAAATCGATGCATTAGTTAGCATTCGTGTAATAAATAATAAAGTGTTGTCAGCGCTGGTTTGTTTTGCGTACAACTGTGCAGCAACGGAGCTATTGTTTGCGAATCAGTTTAATCTCATTTTTTTTATATACGCTTAAAAGTTCTTTTTTCAATTATTTATCTAATTTTAAATATCTTATTTATCGCTCTAAGCGTTTTAAACTCGGACATCAATGCATCGAATCGCTATGTAAATGTCAATTTTTTATTTCGCTTTGCGTCTTAATTATAGGCAATATATTTTAAACCGTTGACTGCTTGCAGCTTTAAAATAGTTAAAAGTTTGCGAAATTATGTCCACAAAAGATTTCAGTAGTTTACTCATAAGGCGTGGCAAGTAATTAACGAAAAAGAACTTTTTCTGAAAAACCCTTGGACTACAAAACTTTTCGCAAGTATTTAAGACTTTAACACAAGCGCTACATATTTCCCTTTTTTGCGATAACAAAAATATTTACTTCCCCACACACACACCACACGCAAAAAAAAGTTTTTTAATGCAAAAAATTTTTAGGACTTAATATCTAAATTATGTAACATTTTTCCTCTCTTACCCCAAAAAAATTCGTTGATTTAGCCTCAAGTAATAATAATAAATCTGCGAATAAGAGGCACTTAAGCGAAAATAAAAGAAACGAATCATTAATATCACCGCAAGAAATTAGTAAAAGTAGCAAAAGAAATCAATCAAAAAAGCAATTGACGCCAAATGGGCGAAGTATGAAAGATTTCGCACATAATAATGAAACGAATTTGAATGGAGTGAACGTGGACAACACAAATAGCTATAACAATGATCGGTCAGACAAAACGGGTTTGAACGCGACCACCACTACTTTTAGCTCAGATATCATTGATAACTATCCGACACAAGGACATAATCAATTAACTGAGAACAGTCACGACATCGACGACAACAGCACTCATATCGAAACCCTAATTCCGTATAATAATCACACGATTATTGATAATATCGAGCCTATTGAAGCGCAAACGGAAAAACTTGCCGGAAATGAGTTCGGCGTGAGGTTTGATGACAATAGGAATGCTTCCGACGATAATTATATTGAAATTAATAAACCATTAACGAATAAATTCCGTGAAAGTAAAAATGTTTTTACAACAATCTTCGCAAAGACAATAGTGCCATCACCTTCACCATCGCCTTCGTCATCATCCCCATCAACATCTACATCTACATCAACATTATCATCAATAGAAACAACGACAACGACGCCAACACCGGCTACGATATTACCTTCAATTACAGTTTTAAATGTCAGTGAAACAACTATTAATAAGGAAGGAAATAGTTTTCAATTTACTGTTGTTAGTCCTGAATTCTTTAATAATGAAATAAATAGAAAGCAAATTAACAGCAATAAATTAACGACAACGACAACAACAACAACAACAACTACTACTACTGAAAGCCCCGAAACAACAAACGCCGAAATAACAGCAGAAATTATTACTGAAATAAGTGAAACCACGGTTTCTCCGACAAAAAATGAGAACAATTACGACACTGATATAATTACTACAACCGAAACCGATATAGAGGTGACTAATATAACTGAAACAGTGATAAACGAAGAATCAATGGGAGCAGACGTGGAATCGCCTTCTTTGGTGAACACGTCTGCATTGACCCCGACTGTAACATCATTATTGAACGAATCAATGCCATTGGGGTTCAATCAAACAGAGTCGCCTCTTGTTTTCAGTGCGAACCGTTCGGATCGAGCCTTAGTTTTAAATGATAGTTTGAATAATAGCGAAATTTCGCTCAATGCAACAACCACTACAACAAGTGCCAATTTTTCCTCATTTCACCGCAAAGGTCATAGCAATAACACGATGACTCACATTCCCGATGATCCATATACTAAACCAGTATACGATAATACTACGTTAGATCCAGGAATAGATATGTATAGCGCTAACGTTACCGATGAGCTAATAGAAAGTACAACAACGGAGCCTATTTTTGTTGGCGTTTCCGAAACGTCTCCTCCATTAATATTTGCCGACAAAGTGAATGCCAGTACTCTATCATTTTGGACGCCAACACCACCACCAACAACAACAATAGAAACCATACCATTAACAGATTTATCTAATAACCCTATTCACAGTACACCATACGAAAGCGATTTTAATTCTAGCATTCATGAAACTTTTAACAATAATGAAACACTAGCCAACTCTTATAACAATAGCGTTGATAATAATAATAACAATAATAATAATCTAAGCTTAGAAAATAACAATAATGATACGAAGAACGCTGTTAATACAAGCATTGACGGTAATAGCGACAATGCAACCATGATTTATGCAAATACTACGGCAGCGAACAATTTGAATAGTAGTGGTGATTACAATTATTCAAATACCACTCCAACATCGTTGGGTTTGAATGACACTAATATCACAGTTTGGCATACAGACAATAGCACGGAATCGATGTTAAACATGCTAAACATCAGTTCAAGTATATCACCGGAGGTTTATTGCCTGTCGACCCAATTTTCGTGTCCCAATCAATCTCACCGGTGTCTGGATAATGACCTAATCTGCGATGGAATAATCGATTGTCCGATTGATAGTCACGATGAACTTGACTGCAATATCACTAATTGCGGCACGAATTTCATGTGCAACAGCTCTATTGACGCGAACTCAACCGCTAATGTCAAGTGCATCTCAAAGCAATCGTATTGCGATGGCATTTGGGACTGCGATGATGGCAGCGATGAGCTCGGATGTCATCTCCAACAGTGCCGAAAGGGAGAATTTTTGTGCAGAGACGGAAGCGCTTGCATCAAAGGAAGACAGGCTTGCGATTTTAATTACAACTGTCCCGATCATTCCGATGAAATCGGTTGCGGTAAGATTTCGATTTTGTTTTAATAACTTATAATGCCAAACCTATAATTAGACTCAATTTCGTAAATTCTACCCAAATGGTAAAATTACGTGTATAAAATATATACGAAGCAATTATATATTGCGTACGACGGATAATAAATCAATTATATTTTTGTTTTGTTGTTTAGCAAATTTTTAATATAAATAGAAAGTTATACGGTATATGAGTTTTATGTTTAATAAGAAAATTTGCGAGACACTCCCTTTTACGAAATATCTAGACAGTGAAATTTATTTTATTTTTTTTTTGTGAACCGTTTTCGCTTATCTATTATTATTATTATTATTTTCTGTTAGAAATTATTTCAGATTACTCAGGAAACATTCGATTTTTTTATGAATCAATCATTATAATTAAAACGTGTACGCGTAGTGTGAAAACGATATATTTTCCAATGCAACTCATGAGCATAACTTTTTCTGTCAGATTTATGACAGAAATTTGAATTTTTTGATTTCACTTATGCGTAAACATTTTTAAAAAAAAAATAAAGCTAGCATTGAGAGCTACTGCCGCATTTAAAATGCTAAGTTTATTAAACCTCTTTCTGTGCCTCTGCTATCCTCTTATCATCGTTTTCCTATTTTGAATTTTTAACGCTCATTTCGTATTTTGGAAAAAATTTTCTTAATGTTAGCAACAGCTTACAGTTCCGTTTCTGAAAGTCACTTACAAAGTTTGCATTTTAAAAAAACCAGTTTTATAATCACTTTAATTTAACGTAACGGAATGCCTCAGACGTATTGAGGGGAGACTTTATTGTTAAACGGGTAAAGGAAAAAAATATGACTAATAATACAACGGTTAGTGGCAATACCATGGGAGGCCGTCTAAAGTAATAATTCAGATAAACTCGTTTTTTAAAAAGAGCGAGAGTACAAGTTTTTTTTAACATAATCAGATGTGTGGTGTGGTGTCTCGTAAATTGAAATTTTTTGGCTCATCTCTTATTGTTTACAATATAGGATAGTTTTTTTTTGATATTATTGCCCAATTTTTCAAAATCAAAATATGTCTGTAACACCAAAAACTAGGCGTGATTTCGCTGTGTTATAAACTATTCAACTATATCATAGCTTATTTCTTGTAGGAATTGTTTCGCTTTTTATTGATTAATATGATTAAGCGACTAAAGTACCCACTTTTCATTTTAATAAGCATACATTTTTCGGGGTGTTTGTCATTAATAATTTTTTTTGTTTTATTACAAAACAAAAAAAAATAATAATTTAGTTAAAAGTTAATTAGATCTTGTTTTTCTTTCGCGATAAGATAGCTAATACTCTAACGTATGTGACCATTCCGTTTTAAAATATGCAAACTTAATGGTTACTCTTACTGCCGGTTTGTAGTAAAAAATTGTAAGGGTTTTTCTGCCAAAAATAATTGACCACAATTTGAAGTGTATCAACCAATACCTTAGCACACAAAAACTCTTCTTTTTGTCCTTCATATACGCAGTATAAGGACGTAAATCAAATCCGTAACAAGTTTTTTTGTTGTAATATTGATTGCGAATTAGGTTATAAGAAAATGAATAATCATTGAAATTTAAAGGAATTATTTCATTGTTAATTTGTTACGATATCAGGGTGGGCAACATTGGGTGACTTAGCCACGTCATGCTCCGTCTATGTATAATGCATTACCTTGTAGTACCGCTATTATAAACGTTTTATGTTGAACTGATTTTATTAAAAAATCGCTATTTCGGTGGTGATTATAATTTTTATACGCGATTTAATTGACAATTAAAGTTTTTCCAAGTTAAATAGTTTTTGGAAATTTTTAATGAGCCCCACACGGCTAAAATGTAAACGAGGCTTTTATCTGGGTTTTTAAATGCGTATTGACACTTGACTTTTGAATGAAATGTAAAACAAAACGAAAATAAATGTAGTTATTTTTGCACGAATCAATTAAAATAATCCATTTCCTCGTAACGTCTCCTTATATAAGAAAATTTTGCCATTTTTCCGAAATTCGTACGTTTTCCCGTTTTCCACTTTTTCTCAAACTGTGAAGTGCATCAATAATTTGGTTTATATATTTAAAATTAAGGCCAGAGTTCCGTGTATGGAATACTATTGTAAATAACTGTCATCTATATTATTACGTAAAATAATTGCCACTTTTCTCGAATCGGTTAAAGTCTGTACTAAAAGCTAACCCAACATTTCAGTTATTCAATTAAGCGTTAAAATTCTTCGCGAAACCTGAATCGATATATTTTTAATTGATTGATGCCATGGATTAGTTTACGGACAAACCAATAATACTCCCATTTTTATTTAACTAAAAGCGCAATACAAATAAAATGAATTATAGATATTATTAGCAATTAAAGCGTAAATCGCAATTAATAATGATAAAAACATATTTATATTTTTTCGTGCGGACTACTAGTGAGCCGAACCGGTTGCCTATCGATGGGACGATTCTACTGTGACGACGGTTTATGCATTGAGCGTTCTTTGAGATGCGACGGCATTGCCGACTGTCATAACGGCACTGATGAGCTTAATTGTAGTAAGTTTTTTCCTTATTATTTTTGCATGCACCATAATTTGCTATTTTTTATGACTTAGCAGGTCATAGACAAAACCGCAAGCTTAATAGCGTTAATGGTTTTAAATTAGTTAGCAATTTGTTTTTGACTTAAATATAGCACTGGCTCTTCTGATTTTGCGTTTTGATAAAAAAACAAATTGTTTATTATTTATATATAATTAGCACGCGCTAAATATATGATACAAGTTATAATTTTTATAATCTTTTCTTCGGCGAGAAAAAAAATCATGATACGCAGAAAAAGTTATTTTTTTCAAAAGAAAATTTATTTAGGCACACAAAAAAAACGCTAACACAAACTAATAAAACATTTCGCTGAAGAAAAACTAGAATTGTTGAAACGCATCATTTATAAAGAAAATGTGGAACAAAATTGCTGCACACATACACATAGAGACATGTATGTGTTTATCATTGCTAATAATCATGAAAAGGCATCAAAAAAATATATAAAGTTTTCGAAAAACTAAAAAAAACTACACTCTTTAGCGCTTATTCGGTTTTTTAAACTGTTGTGCGTTTTCAACAGCTCTAGTAATCTATTAAACGAAAAAAAATCGTAATCGTTTAGATCTATTTTATTAATTAATTTGCTGGCTTTCGGGTAAGAATTATGTGATGAGGTTTTAAGTTAAGGTTACTAAGTTCATGAGTTTATTTAGCTATTTAAGTGTATTAAGGGAAAAACATTAATTAAATTTAGTTTTTAAATTTTTATAGCTGTTTTATGCATTATTTCGTTTTTTTTCACAATACACTGCACATCGAATAAAAATATATAGTTTTTTTTTGTATTTCTTGAATCGTAACAATTTCGCGCTCCCTATTCTGCGTGCGATGTGTTTTATATACATTTTTTTCATTTCATTCTCCTTCTCTTCACTTCATTTTCAAAAACTATTTGATTACACTTCAAAACTCATTTGATTTTTCTATTCACCACACAGGAAAAAAAGTTCGATTAACTTTTCTTGTCAAGGGTTTTATCACTTTGTTTTCTCTCTGATCGCTAGTTTTGACATATTATTGCCTAAAATAAACTGCTAAAGTATTTTTTTCTTACCCTTAGCGTTCCACAGAACTCTAAAATATTCAATACAATTCAATGCATGCCTTTTTTCAAGTTTGCTATTACTGTTGTGCACACTGTTTGCTCGGTGGTTGTCTTCTTAAAAGACCGTTGGTCTCGCAGTAGGTTCAAGGTCCCCGAGAGATCATAAAACCCACCCCATGATTGTTTGGCGACTAATTATTTACTGTTTAGTTTCGGTTTTAACGTTAATAGTTGGTTTTAGGAGCGGTTCGACTTTTTTTACATAAGAAAATCAGTTTCGAGCGAATCGTTTTTATTTTTTCGCTCGAAAACTAACTGAAGGCCAAATATTTATCATAATACATATATTTTCACACGCTTTTGGTAAAACAATGTTACCGTATATTTATGCGGTAAATATCATTATCCAAATATCAAACAAAACAAAATTCTAGATTTTTGAAATATGGACTTTGCTTGTCAGAGAAAAGATTACATTGAATCTAATGGGTTATTAATAAATTTATAAAACGTCACAATCCTTTTAACTTAACCTATATTTTATAAATTCTCATCACACACATCATAAAATATTTTTTTGCAAAAAAGAAAAACTCAAAAAATCAAATTTTTTTATGCATAGTTAATATGCTGGGGGAGATTGAATATGTTGGGAAATTTTGTTTAGCCTCACTACAAATTTTTATCTGTGCCTTTCTGATTGCTAATTGCATATTTATTAATTAATTTCCATTAATACTAGACTTATATTGAGTCACATTTGATCCTAATCTGTCTCTTACGCATTTGATTCACTATTACAACGATTTTTTTAATAAACCTTTTTATTACTACATTGACTATTATCTTTTTTCTTATTGTATCTGTTGATGTTGTTATTATTATTTTTTGTCTTTTGTTTTTGTTAAAGTTTAATTGCGTTTTTCTACGTTTAAACGTAGCGTTGTTTCACTTTCATTTTGAGTTCTATAAAGTGTGAGAATTAAGATATTCATCAATTTCTCGTTTTTTCATTACCAAATCTAATTATAAAACAAGGCGAATCATAATTGAGACAACTCATGGCTAACAATTTATGGGAATTTTTTTCCCGAAGTAATAAAGCCAATACATTATGATTACTAAATTCGCAGACCGATCAAACAGATAAGCTCGATTTAATTTGTAATTGATGGCGCAAATTACACATTGCTTGTTTCATGATTGTGCAATGATCTATAGAAAACAAAACAAAAAGATCTATAAATTTTCTTCGCAAAGTTAATTAAAGGTTTCATGATTGTGCGCTAAAAACTTTTTTCTGTTATAAATTTCAACGACAATCATTTATAGGAAACTAACAGTAATTACTACAAACTAATTATTATAGCTGTCAATACGCGGGTATTAGAGACTTGTCGCGTTTCTTCTATTCGATCCAGCATTTACCGGCATTTTTGATAAACTCTTAAAATTTTTATTTAATCTAAAACAACATCGCCGTAAATTTTATTCATCATTTTTTGGATCGATTTCAAATAAGATAACTTATATTTTATCAATGAAAATTTATTATGTATATAAACCGAATTATTTTTTGTTACGCTTCTGTTTATTATATTCATTTCGCTTAATCTATACTTTGAGTTTTTGGTCTCTAGTTTGTGAACCTAAAAATATAAATTACAATATTACTTTGAAGGAATGTTAGTGGAAATGGAAAAACTTGTGTTGTCAAATATAATAATAGATATTTCCAAACGGATTACGGTTGTAAATTAAAATTTTAAAATAAGCACTACATAGTCGTGTGTATGCGCTAGGATTACAAAAAAGAAACTAGTTATAAAGTAATTATTTTCTTTAAAAAAATTAGCGTTTACTCTATAATATTATTGACTGGGTATATATTTGCTATATTCAATAATTACTATTGTTGTTCGTAGGGTTATTAATGTCAATAAAAAATATAAAACTAAAATAATGATCGCAAATATGCAATGCCGTGCGCTTACAATGAACTGGGTTTTAACTCAATTATTTTTATAATAATTTTTCGTCGATACGTTTTTCTTTAATAATACTTTATACGAGAAATTTTTTATTTTTATTTTCGCAAATTATTCGGATCTATCATTATTTTTATAGTAATATGTTCGAGAAATCAGAAAAAAGGCTTAATTTTACGTCACTTTCAAGCAATTAATGGTAGAATTCAGAAATCGGCAATAAATACTAATTATTGCCTATAACTATATATCGTTAAGTCCTTTAATGTTTTTCTGATTCTGTTACAATAAAATAGGTTAAAAAGCGTGTGTCATTTATAAAGATTTCAATTTTAAACTGAAACATTGTGTACGTATGTCATTATGTGGATTAAAGAATAGTTTTATATATGTTAATGAAATTCGCGAAAGTGTTATATAAAACTTGTTGAAACCCTTTTTATAGTTTTCTTGTTTTTTGTGCGAATCGAAATACTTTTGTTCAATTCTTTGGAACCGAAACAAAAAACTAAAACAACTTTCACACACTATTTAATGGTTTAATGTTTACTTGTACCGATCAAGTAGTTTAAAACGAAACGACTAAAATTTTTTATTTTCACTTTTATTCGAAACGTGGGCTAAAATTGTGTCTATTCACGAATATCTAATTAAAGCGAAACTCTCCTTAATTGCTATTAAGCTTGTTTTATTTTTCGTTCGTTCGCGTCGAAAAAATATTATTAACGGCTACCGTAAAAAACATTTTTATCGTCTCCCAGTTTTTATTATCGCCGTTTGCTAAATGGGGAAATATTTGTTACTGTTCGGCGATACGCTATTAATTATTTATATTTTGTTAGCGTGTCAAACCGACGAATACCAATGCGCTGATTATGAATGCGTTAATAAAACTTTGCGATGCAATGGACGAAACGACTGCGACGATGGTAGCGATGAATACGAATGCTGTACGTCTTCCATCCATTCCGCATAACTGGAACACATTTCTTACCGTAAATAATTATTTTTTACTATCTATTAGTGAGAAGTGATTCGAAAGGCGTTATTCAAGTATACGACCCGTTGTCAGACCAGTGGTCAGTATTATGTGCCAAAAGCGACTTTGAGTCGTCCGATGCCGACCATATTTGCCATAGTTTTGGTTACTCGCGTGCAACTAATTACACATTATTAAACGTGATCCCGCAGAACACCACGTGGGTCATTGGTCTGCCACAGAACCAGCATTTATTGCCACCAATACATTCACCAGTCTGTGATACTAATTTAACGGTTTCAGTATTTTGCGAACAGTTCGCGTGCGGCCAAAACGAACGAAACGGACAGCACAGCGGTAGCCCTAACAATAACACGAATCTGAATCAGTCAGAGGACGTGCCTTTTGGCGTGAGTTTAGTGGACAATACAGGATCGGAATGTGCCGCACAGATCATTGCCACTAAATGGCTAATCGCTAGCGCTCAATGTGTTGGGTAAGATTATTGCAGCTTTATTTTGATTTGGCTTAACAAAAATATCTTAAGTTATGTTACATTTCGAATCTCATTAACTCATAGGATTGTTATAATTTGGAGCTTAATTGCAATTATTTTTGCTTAAATACAGTTTAAGCGCATAAAAGCATTAAATTTTCGAAAACTAATTAACCATTTTTGTAATTATTTTTTAATCAACTAAATATATATAAATTATCTATATTTTTCAGAAACTTTTCAATAAACTCATCTCATATTAAGTTGTCGAACACATCGTTACCTGTTAACATATCACGAATCGTTGTAAACCCGAAGTACTCTAAATTTCGTTCACTACGAGTCGCGGATTACGACATCGCGCTGATCGAGTCGAGTGCGATACTTATCACTAGCGACGCAACCACTGTCTGTATGCCTGAACACGAGATCGATCCCGACATAACCTGTTTCGTTGGCACCGCAGACATTGGCGGCGATATTCCGTACGAAATTGTTGAAAAGCGAGTCTGCAACTCATCACAGCATTTCAACGCAAGCTTAACAGCGCGTCACTTCTGCGCTAACATCAAGTCAAACAACCAAAACATAGCTAATCATAATAGCAATCACAACAATATTAATAATAGCAATCGAAATAAGAGTTGTATGCCAAACGGATTGCCACTGATCTGCCTGTCGAGCACATCCCGATGGTATGTGGCAGGCTTTTCGTCGTACCAGCACGGGTGCAATGGTTCCCACTTCGTGGAACATCCCACCATTTTCTCAAATATTTATGGCATGAAAAGCTTCATCGACAAAGTAATCGGTTTCAAGCAGTACAAAGTTGAAACCGGAGACAATTTGCTTTACGCCGAGTATAGCAACGAAACCGAATTAAATCCAATCACTACCACCGAAACGGTTATGATGTTCATGGATAATGGAGATAATAGCACTTTAAACAACAATTCATACGTCGATAGTAACTTAAATATTAGTAGTAGTAATAGTTTTATTAATTCGTATCTTAATTTAACCGAAATCATTCCAACCACGACAACAATAATTCCGAACTTGAATGATAGTCTAAACTCTGAGCTCAATTTCGCAAACAGTTCCTCATTTATGAGTAGTGTCAACGTGACGGAGACATTTTATCCTAATTCTTCTTTTAGTGTATTTGAAACTCAGTTTAATGCGTCAACATTTACGCTTAATGCCACTGATTTGAATGCCACTTTATCTCAAACCGATAATCAAACAGTGACCACAGAAATTCCGGAATTAGACGATACAACAGAACCTGAGGAAACGGATGACACTACTGAACCACCTTATGGTGAAGACGTCGAACCAAATGATTCTGAGGATAGTACGGGATCGGAGGAATCAGAAGAATCTCCCGAATCACATGAACCAGAAAATCGCGAGTCAAGTGAAACGGAAAATCCTGAATCTCATGAAACGGAAACAGAAACAGAACCTCCGGAATCTACAGATACTGAAGAAAAACCCGAAGAGCACGAAGAATCTGATTCGGAAGAAAACCCGGAAACTCGAGAATCGGATGGTGAGGAGGAAACTCACGATACAGATGAAAGTCCAGAGACACCTGACACCGATAATAGCACAGTAACGCATGATTACGAAGAGGTTACAGAACTGCCTCTATTAAATGTGACCGCAGTATTAGATACTGAATCGCAGTCAAACGCAACGGACAACGCAACAACGTTACCATCTAGTAATTGATAGTTTAGGGCAAAATAATTATAGATAATTTTTTTAAAATAAATAAACAAATATTCACAAATGAATTGAATTTTTTAATTTTATAAATATATTATTTTTTACGCGTAATTTTTTATGTAAATTAAAACATTAAAAAGTCAGAATTAAATGTTTTTACTACTGTTTTGTTGTTGGATTTGTTTTGAATATTTTTGACAGATAACTCAATCAATTTGTAGTTTAAAAATATTTTCAATTATAACCCGAAGCGACCAGTATTTATTGAGACATAATATTTTGATTTTGACCTGAATTTCACAACTGAATGAATTAAATCAATATCATTTTGATGAGTGAAGCAGATAGCGAATAGTGGCGCAAAAATGCGTTTTCAATTCAGCAAACTCTCGCTTCCGAAACTTTTTTGTTCAACTCGCGACAATTGATAAAATTTGGCACTGTTATCGACGTTTTATGTATGAAATGAAAAACACTTTCAACACTCTCAATTTCTCGTAATATCACCATTGAGTGGGAACAATTATCAATACAATATTTAACGCTATTTACAATTATGGCAGCAATTATTCTATTTCTTTTAATTGGGTTTTATAATTATTATCCTTATTAGATAATTATTCGAAATATGTTAGTTTTTTATATTTTTTCAATAAACTAAAAAATAAGTGTTATGCGAAGTAATACATGGATAAAAACTATATTTTCATAGGCGCTTTTTAAAGTTAATTTTTCAAATTTTCATAGGTTTCAAACACATCAAAACTGGTAAACGTGATTAATGCCACATTTTCTGTGAATGTAGAATTAGATTTATCTCACATATAGCAGATATTATATAAATTTCCTATTATAATACCATGGGAACTATTTATCTATTCATAAAAAAAATTCCCGGAATTTACAACATTATCAATACTATTATTTGCATAGATATGAGAAACACATGCTAAATGTCATTTATTTATTCACAGTATGGCATAGATATCAACGTAGCCAACCATAATCTTGTATAATTCATAACATAATAGGTGTTTGGCATCATATGATTATATTAATAAACTTTAGATGATTCATTTTGAATTATAAAACTTGTTATAACTGTTTAATAAGCAAAATCGAAAACATCATTTTTTTATTATACTTTTATTTAATGATGGAAATGTTTCTGTATTTGTTATTATTAATGGAATACTCATTACATGATGTGCGATGTGTGGTAAAGTGTTTTAATTTATTTAAAAAAAGAAAATACTTTTTAACTTTCGAAATAGTTTTTGTGCATTAGTTTCCGCAAAAAAGACAGTGACTCGAAGATGAGGTTATATTGACATTTAATTTATGACAACTACTCACATATGTTAACGTTTACTTTTTGAAAGCTAGTTTGTTAGCTAATATTAATATATCATTCCTCTATTTCTTTTTTTCCCTAACCCTCACTTGTAATTTTCGTTTCACTTTTTCTTTTGACTGCAGCGGAGATAAAAATCTAATTTTCAACCATCCACTCCAGCCAGCATTGCACTCTCCTAGACATGGATGATTAACCTTCCGCAGTGAGGAAGCAGGTAGATTTTTTTCATAGATAGGAGGTATCAATCCTGTAAACTTGATTTGTCAAAATATGAACTGAGGGAAAAATTATTGTAAAAATATTTCAGTTTTTGGTTTTTTTTCTTCTTCTTCTTCTATTGCCATATCTTTTTAAGTGAAATTAATTCTAAAATTGTAAACTGGTTTCTTCGAATGATATGTATTTTGTGCGAGTACCGTATTTTAATTTATTTTGGAAAAGGACATAAAAATGTAAAGAAACACGCATTTGCTTTGAATTTAAAATGAAAATTATTTTCAAAATAATATTTTTTTTATCGAAAATATATATTTAATATGCATAGTAGATGTTTCCAGACGGACAGGAAGTTACTTAAACTTTTTTAACCACTTTAAAGGAGATAGTTTTAGAATTAATTTTCTGAAGTAATAAAAACTTTAATTGACTAGTTGTGTACTTTGAATTAAACATATTTTTAGTAGAAAATGCATATCAACCTATTATGCCAATAATTATTTTCAGGGATAATCTCAACAATCTATGTCCTATAAAAGTAATCACATTTAATGAACGCATCTACTTTTTTAACTAAGTTTAATACAAATCGTGAATATAGCATTGGATTTAATCATTTGAGTTTTAAATAATGTAAAAATAAAATTTATATGAATTTCTAGTTAATTTCCATAACTTTAAATCATTTTAAATAAACAAGTTAATTGAATATTCTACGGCAACCTTCATATTGCTTACCTTTACTAGATATTTATATTTACAGCTGTATTATGATTAAATTTATATTAAAAGAATTTTATACTACTATCACAGTAACAGAACGTAATCTACAAGTTTTAAATTTTAAACATTTCGTGTGATTGCAAATGTTTCTCTAGATTTATTATATAAAATAAGCGAACATGTTTATTATGAAAAAAAGTTTTCTATTAATTTTTTGCATTTATTATTCGCACGATTTATGCTTTCGAGTTAGATGTTTAGATTATTTGGAATAAATAATTTATTATATTTTAACTTTTTTCGTTAAGATCTTGGGTTATAGTTTTATATAATTAATAATTTATTGCGGGGACAACTTTTATTTTAATTGGTTGCTAATCTTCGCTATCAAAACTAAGCGAACTTAAACTGTAGCAATAATTAATATTGAAATATTATAGATTATTAAGATAAAAAGTAAATCTAGAAACACTAATTTTCCCTATCTCTCAGCAATTTTAATAAAATTGAAATTTTTAATTTAGAGAGAAAACTCTAAAAGGGTTTAAGGCAACTAAATTTTGTTCACAAGCAAGACTCAAATTTAATCTTGATAATGAATAATGTTTATAAAAATAAAGTTAACAATTAAAAATAAAATATGTTAAATTAAAAATTTTTTTGTTATTTTTTAATTCTGGCATTTTGTCACAATTCCTATGTTTATTAACAAAAATTGCTTTTATTTTGTTTTAAATAATTTTAAAATTTAATTTGTACTAAATTTAAAAGTTATTTAAAATTTCTGATACATAACATCATAATATTTAAAACAAATAAGTCAATTGAAACACTGTTACACCCAATCTCATTGCTTAACATTTAATTAAATAATTTTTGGCTTAAAAAAATCAAGTTTCATACTTTTTATTCGACTTCGAAGAAAACTGAACTTATGAATTTGATCAATTGTATCAGTCAGGCTTGCCATCTATTTCTAAGTTTAAAAATGTAGGCTAATTTATAAAGAAAATCATTAATCCATTTGAACATTTAATAAATAGTATCTAATATTTTTATTTTACTAATATTCAAACCCCAATAGAATTCAAACATCCGAAATGAATGGCCAGTACCACATCCCCAACAAATGCAAACATATAATACCGATATGATACTTTCTAAACCATTCGTAATAAACGTATTGCCAGTCAATTTTTCATGCGACATAATCAACAAAGCAATCGAAAGATACAACAAATTATTTTTCATTAAACCCAATTGCACGTCAAAGAATAATAGTGTTATTGCGCAAACACTATCTAATTTAACGGTCCAAATCGAATCAAACCATTGCGACAAATATCCATCCGAATCTATGGATGAAAAGTATTCGCTTCATATAAATTCACCAAAATGGCCAAATCAAGCCAGACTATCATCAAACTCAGTTTGGGGCATATTAAGAGGATTGGAGACGTTTAGCCAATTAATATCAATTAGAGGCGATGTGTTCAGCATAATGTCTGTATTGGTTGACGATTTTCCGCGATTTAATCACAGAGGAATAATGATCGATACCTCACGTCATTTTATTAGTAAAGAAATATTAAAACAAAATCTTGAAGCGATGTCTTATAACAAACTAAATGTATTTCATTGGCACATGTCTGACGACCAGTCATTTCCATTTAAATCCGAAATCTATCCATTATTAACTAAAGGTGCGTTTAACAGCGATAGTATCTATAGTCGAAATGATGTCAACGAGATAATTGAATTTGCGAGGCTTAGAGGCATTCGAGTAATTGTTGAGTTCGATACACCATCTCATATGCAATCGTGGGCTAAAGGATATCCCAGTCTTCTCACGCAGTGCTCAAAATCCAATTCCAGTATTCTTGGCACGATAAATGTAGCGAGAAATTTTACGTACGAGTTTTTAGCAAATTTTTTCAACGAAATTGCTACGCTTTTCCCGGATAACTATGTTCATGTTGGCGGCGATGAAGTTAATCCCGACTGTTGGATGAATAATGATGAAGTTATGAAATTTAAAACTGACCAAAAATTAGCTAATATGGAACGATTGGAAGAATACTATTATACCAGATTGGCTGAAATAGTTACAAAGCTGAAGAAAAGGTTGATTTGGTGGGAAGACCCTATCGGCACAGATAAAGACGGGCTTAAGTTAGACTCTTCGGCTATTATTCAATTATGGAAACCAATGAGTAGTTTGACCGAATGGAAGTCAAATGCTGCAAGAATTGTTAAATTAGGCTACCGGTCGCTACTATCCGCTCCCTGGTATCTTAGCAACAATGTAAATTCCACTAATACTGATTTTAAAAACTATTATGGAGTGGAACCGCAAGACATTAACGTGTCCAGTGAATTGAAAAAATTGATAATTGGTGGAGAAGCGTGTGTTTGGACCGAGGATTTAAGTGAAAGTATTTTGCTGGAAAATATTTGGTAAATATTTTACTTTTATCGTCAATTTATTTTTTATTATTTTTAACTCCAGTAAACTATAAAATTGTTGCATAATTATTGTGTAGGCCTTTAGCGTAGACTGTAGCCGAAAGACTTTGGAGTTCGGAATCTATAGAAAACTGGGCTAATAATAAGGCTAGATTTGAAGAACATCGTTGCTTAATGGTTAAAAGGGATGTTAAAAATGCTGTGGTTAATGGTATGGATAGTAATTGCGTTTGCATTTAATGATTTTTGTATGTTTTGCGATTATAAATCGTTTTAATGTACATTATAAATATAAAATTATTCAAAATCGTTATTCTGTTGTATTTTGTAGTTATAGTAATAATTTTTTTAAACGAGGAAAAAAACATAATCTATTTGACAAACAGCTTTTACATTTAAAATGTTAATTTCCAAACAGCAACGAACATTCAAATTGCACTCACTTTGGTTCTAATATTAATTTAATTAAACAGTGAACTAAACTAATTTATGAGTGTTTAAATTTATTTGCTTTTAGATTGAATTATTAATTCTATTGTTGTCTAACATTTTTATATTTTATTTTTAAACAAACAAAAATTTAAATTTATATTGTTTCTCGAAAATTTTTATGGTTTAAAAACATTGTTATAAATAGTACTGCAATGAGAGTTAAATTTAAATGTGTACTGTGTTTAACTGTCCACCAGTGTGCATCAAATCTGATGTTGAGGTGCCCTCCCAGACTCAAATAGGAACAAACATTGTTGTGATTTTTAGTTTATTTATAGGAATGTGTACACAAAACTTTACCCGATTTAACCCTAATTTGCTAAATTTTGCCCATTTTCGATTCGATTTTGCCTATTTCGACTCGATATTGGTCATTTTTGACTTTTTGTGACTTGAATAATATAAGCCTTTCTACGAACAGACAGATGAGCCTTTATTAATATAAACATGTTTAAGGAGGAGCAGTTAGACGAATCCCAAATCCAATAGCTGAGTTTTACAAAGAGAGCTAAAAAATTATTAAATAAAGGTAAATTTTCTAAAAAATTTATTTTAACTGCAAAAAAACTTCTTATTCAAAGTTTAGGCTTTTAATAAAACAATAATTAACTTAATGTTTTATTAATCGCTTTTTAGAGTTTCACTATTTTTAATAGTGCAATAACATTGTACAATTCTTAATGCAAGTTACTCAACATATCCATCTTTCTCTGATGCGATGGCATAGGCAAAGGTTTTTAAAGTTGCTATAGAATTAGCGCTTAAGTTATTCTGGAATGTATGTACTCTATTATTTGGTTCTGTCTCCCAAAAGTCAGACCATTAGCACAATTAATAACTATTAATAAATTAAACAACTATTAATGTACAATTTTTAAAGATCGATTATGAAATTTTAAGGTTACTTTAAACTATTTACTCAATTAATTATTATTTTTTTGCAATTAATATAAGAATGCTAATTTGTAAACCAAATCGTGTAATCGATGCGAATTCAACTCTTTTATTTTGCGTGCAAATATCCAATAGTTTTTACATTTTATTAGGAACAAAACTAATTGGATAATTGATGAACTAATTAATAAAATATGGAGTTATGAACATTTATTTATACTGGTATAGCAAACTTTACAAATGCTTGATATAACCTCATTTTTTTGGTATAAGTATACCGAATCAAAGAAATTATTAACAATTAAATATTAACAATGATAACGTGAGAACTGTTTAGAAAACTTTTTGTGAGTTTCTATTTAAATTTGAACTGAAATCGATAATTCAATTAAAAAATAATAATTTGCTGAAAAATAAATTAGACAATTAATGAAATTTAAACTATGTTTGCGTGAAATTTATTCATTAATATCTAAAATAATTAAGCAAATACTTACTTAAAAATTAGAGAAAATTTCTTTTATTAAAATTATTTAATCTACATTTAATGAAAAATATTTAATTGATAAGTGAAATAAAATTATAAAATAAAGTTCACTGGATTTTTTTAATTAATTCATCTAATTTAATAGAATCATACAATCATACTAAAATTTAGTTTTAGTGTATTGCAGATGTAAAAAAGCTCAAATTATGGAATCAGTTCTATCAGAATTCTCCAAAAAATTATGCCTCATAATGTCGTGACAAAGAATGTTGCAAATAATTTTTACAAGTTTAAAATCTGTTATATAATTATAAAATGATTTCCCATGGGATGTAACTAGAGCTGAGGAGGATACAAAAAACTACGATCCCGCAAATCCGCAAAAATTAACACTTAACGTTATACGCTCGCACTCATCCGCAAAATTTTTAATGCTATCCTACCCGATCCGCATCGCTCTTACAATTATTTTTATAATCCGTAGCGTAAATCTGCGGAAATCCTCAAATATTAAGTTTAATAAATTATTTTTTATGATACAGTCATTTCCTGTTTAAAATAATCAAAATAAATATTTTGCCGATAAGATTAAACCATAGTTACCCAAGGTCTCAAGTGCCAGATGGGGGTCAGATTCTGAAAATCTCAAATTTTAGGGGGGGGGTCGAAAACTCATCGGATTTAAACGACAATTTTTTGTATTCGGACCAAAAAAAATTTTTTCAGTCAAAAAATAGCTCGTTTTCAATACAATCTCGATTTTTCATGGGGGGGGCAGCTTTTCTAGAATTCTAGGGGGGTCAACCCTGGGCTAGCACCCCCCCTTGGGTAACTATGGATTAAACACCTTTAAAGATTAGTGCCACTCATATAAAACTAGAATATTAATAATATTTTTTTAAAAATTTTTAGCTCAGACAGACCGATATATAGTTAAATCCATGAGCTCAAATTCTCTACAAGAAAGTGAACTTATAAATGACAAAATTGCATACTAACTGCCATATTTGCCTCCATATTTGACTTTAGTTATTTTAAATCTGAACATGATATTCATGTTAAATAAAATATTCATACAAATCGATTGTTTATATTTCATAATGTATTTTATATGTCAATCGTTCGGAAATTTTTAAATTTATTTCGTTTTATTAAAAAATTATTACATAAAATAAAAAATATAATGAGACGAAAACAAATTTATTTAAAAAAGAATGGAAATACTTTCGATAAAAAAGAACTATTAGTGAAACTATTTATGGAATATTTATTTTGTATAAAAAAATCAATAAAGTTTTCATCAATTGATTGTGTTTTTGTATGTTTACTGACAATTCCAATGAATTCTTGATTAGCTAAACATTGATTACGAGTCAAACGCCATTTATAATCAGAAGATAAAATTTGATGACAATCCGGTCGTGTATTTGGTTCTCCACTTAATGATAGCGACGATAACTTTTTTATCTCATCAAATTCAGGAGTTAATTTTGCAACACTTTCGTCACTATAAAGAAATTAAAATTAAATAAATAGATTAAAAAAAGTTAAGAATTACTTAAAACTAAAATGAAATAATTGCTGAATAATAACTCCTAAACTAAATATGTCTGCTTTTGTGGTATATCTCGTTGAAGTTATT
>JAQIXJ010000589.1:0-30663 GCA_034700185.1 Phthiracarus laevigatus
TAATGATGATATTCATTAGGGATGAGAAATTTTAGACAAAATATTAATATTAATGGCGACGTTTGTCTTAATGTAACTCAGTAATCGAATTAGTGGTACTGAAGATCCGCGCAGTTGTCCCACATTTTGTTGGAGCGATGAATTTTTTATTGTTTTAACGCACCTTAAGTACTATTGAAAACGCCAAAATGCTATTCTCCTTTTAATTTTAATGCCGATTCACGCATTCATTTCGTTAACAAATTAAGAAACGCAAATATTTTAAGTTTAGTTTAATTTTTATGTTGATTTAATTACTAAATAATTAATTTTTATATATTTAAATTTCCATAGCTACTATTTTATTACGTTTTCATTTACATATATTTTCGATAAGATAAAACTTTATTATTTAATGATTTATAATAACTGCGTTGAAATACAATGTCTGCCACCAATAAATTTAGTATTTTTAGTAAATTAGATCAACAATTAGTAAATAGTATTAAACTATTTTATTTAACTAAATATGATTTATTATTTGTTACTTTTGATGACAAAGTTTTTAATTATAATTTAAATGATAAACAATTAAAACAATTTGAAACATTTTGTGAAAACAACACAATTATGAAATTTGATTGCACTTATATTAAGCCTCACTATATGGCACTTACAGATAATGGGTGTGTCTATAGTTGGGGTTGGAATGGTTTTGGACAATTGGGTAATGGAAGTAGAGATGACTGTGATGAGCCAAAACTAATCAATGGATTGCGTAAATATTTTATAAGTGATATTAGTTGTGGACGTTATCATTCACTTGTATTAACGCGAAATGGTTATGTATTTATTTTCGGACATAACAATTTTGAACTTTGTGGTAATAATAAATCTAAAAATCTATTAATACCATATAAGATTGAAGTGCAGAACACAACTAAATTTATATCAATTTCATGTGGTAATGAACATTCAATAGCACTCACTGAAAATGGGGACGTATTTGTTTGGGGTGGGATGTGGGATAAGGATAGTAATGCTATTATTAACTCACGAAGTCCAATACAACTAAATGTCACTAAAATTAAGCAAATAAGTTGTGGTAATTATTATATATTATTGCTATCCACTGATGGAGATATTTATTTTTGTGGTTATATCAAAGATTGTATTTTACACGATATTCCAACAAAAATAAAATCGAAGACAAAATTCATTAAAATCGGTGCAACAATACATTGTGATTTATGTGTTGCGCTATCAGTTGACAATAAATGCTATATTTTTGGTAATTATGGTAAATCAAAGCGAAAAACTTTGAAACAAATTGAATTAATTACAATTGAAGACACATTTGGATTCTATGAACAAATCTGTTTTGAAACTATTAAAGTTGCAGTAAGCAAATATAGTTACTATTTTACAGAAGTTAATTCTATAGGCTGTGGTGGATTCTCAACTGTATTCAAATCTAAGCACAATTTCGATCACAAATTATATGCAATTAAAAAAGTGTGTTTCAAATCTGAAGATGAAGTAACTGTTACTAAAGAATTAGAATTCTTATCTCAACTTAACAATGATTTCATTGTTAAATATATTGATTCATGGATTGAACCAAATTATTATATCGGGTCTTTTAATAATGAAAAACCACAATATATTAGTTCATATAATTTACTTTATTCACCAAATTTACCAAAACTGTTACACATTCAGATGGAATTGTGTTCACTAACATTGAGAGATGCAATAAATATAATAATGAAAGAATGTATTGATATAAATGACAATACATTATCATTAATTGGTTATTATATTTCATCGGAATTATTATATGAGATATTAGAATGTGTACAATACTTACATTCACTAAAACCAAATCCAATAATTCATAGAGACTTAAAACCTGAAAATATATTATTAACAAATTCTGTTAATAATAATAGATTTGTTAAGTTATCTGATTTTGGTTTATCGACATTTCATTTCATTTCAATTCGCGAATCAGTCACACACTAAATATAAAGGAACAGTTGGTTATAGAGCAATGGAACTTAGTTTTGATACAAAATACACAACAAAAGTTGATATTTTTAGTTTAGGAGTTATCATTAAGGAATTATTTCACATCGATATTAAGTATGAATTGTAATATTAATAATATTATCACATAATCATATTTTAATTTTTAACTAAAAATGTAATAATCATTTTTCTAATTATTATTTTCACATTTATAAATGCTTTTCAAACTTTATTTTGTTTATAAATAGTGTTTATTTTTATTTCTAGTAATCCAAACCCGAATTTTCATCCATCATTAAAAAGAAAAATGGATTATATTACAAAGTTAGTGAAACGACATCTTTCACCAGTAGCTCATGAACGACCGAATTGTGATGTAGTTTTCAATGAAAAACACAATTGGATTTTAAGTGATAAACTAATTTTATCGGACGAACATTTCAAGAAAATTAAGTTTTTATCGCCGAAAACGTTTTCAATTGAACAAAACTTTATCGAGTATTTTATTCAAAATAAGTATAAACTTTCTAAAACTAATTTATCGCGTAATTATAACATAATTTCAAATTATTTGTATTTAAGTTTAAATTCATTGAAATTTTTTGTGCGCTTAACAAAAACCTTATTTCCAATTTTAGTTTTATTATTTTTTGTAGATTTTTATTAATAACAAGTAAAATAAGTTAGTATTGATTATGTTGCATATACTTTTGCTTATTTTAATGAATTATACAGAGCGATTGACTCGTGAGTGGAATTTGTTACAGTCGTTTATTCAAATGAAATATACGGAGCATAGTCAAAAATACAGTAACTTATAGCATGTGTTGAAAGTGACCACCATTACAATCAATGCACTTTTGAACTCGTTTAATCATATTTTGTGAAACATTCTGAAGTACTTCAACACTAATTTTTTCAATTTCGTTTATGATGTTAATTTTTAGTTCATATAGTGTTGTAGGTTTTGAAGAATAAACTTTATTTTTCAAATATGACCAAAGAAAAAAATCAGGACTTGTGAGGTCGGGTGATCGTGGAGGCCAATCAGCAATAGTTTTAAGTTGTTTAGTTTTGCGCGATATTATCCTGTTTTCAAAATATTTATTTAACAATGGAGCTATAATGTTTGAGGTGTGGGCTGGCGCTCCATCCTGTTGAAAATACACTAAATTCGAATTTATTTGAGGAATAAATTGCTTTAATATTTTTTCATATTCTTTTGAGTTAATGATATTATCAAAAAATATAGGACCAACAATTTCTTTTCTTGAAATGGCGCACCAAACCCCAATTTTTTTAGAATGTAAAGGGCTTTCAATAAATTCATGTGGATTTTCACTACCCCAAACCCTAGAATTTTGCGAATTTATATAACCAGAAAGATAAAACCACGCTTCATCAGTATAATAAACATTATTTAAAATTTCTGGATTTTGCACAAAACACTGAAACCATTTACAATAATTAAGTCTTTTTTCAAAGTCTACAATTTTCAGTTCTTGCACAACATGAATTTTATAAGATTTAATTTTTAACTGTTTTGCTCCTTTTTGTAAAGCATAATAAGAAAGGTCGAGTTGTTGAGCACGTTTTCTTAAAGAAGTTTTATTATTTTCATTAAAACTTTCACTAATTTTATTTAAATTTTGAGAAATTAGAACACGTTTTTTATTTTTTGGCGCATTATGAACACTTCCAGTTTTTTCAAATTTTTCAATAATATAATAAACATTGCTTAAAGAAATGGTTTTTTTAAATTCACTATTAAATAAATTTACAACTTTTTGGCGAGATTGAGTTTCATAAAACCTTTTCACAATAAATACTTTTTCGTCATTATTTAACAACATTTTAAAATATATTTATTCACGTATTAATAAAAATTGTTCAAATAAATTTATTTTGTAACTTCTAATATTCAAGTTAACTAAACTTTGTTAACTGTTTGCAATATTTCAATGATTTTTGCATTCCTAAAGGGATAATCCGAAACAATAGTTCCGGTATTTTTGTAATCTCCTGTGCACCTGTTTTTGCAAACGACTGCACTATATTTTCCAAATACGAGTCAATCGCTCTGTAGCTTTAATTTTAAAGCAAATTTGGTATTTAATGAAACAAAAGAAATCTGATATTCAGAATCACTTAATATAAATAGCAAAATTTATTTTTCAGTTTGTTTGTGGAGACCTTTATAGGCGCCTCCCCTGAGAGACCTAACCCCTTTACCCCTATATCAATGGATTCAGCTTTAAGAGAGGAATGCAAGTAGAGGGGTTTCGAGGTGGTGGGACCCCTCCTGAAAAAATGGGGTGGAAAAACTGTTAAAATTGCATTATAAATGCCCCTATTCAATGTCTACCCTCCGACACCTATATCATTGGATTCAGCTTAAACAGTAGCGGTCAAGTAGAGGGTTTCTAGGTGGTGGGACCTTCCTACAAAAAATGAAGGTGGAAAAACTGTTTCAATAGCACTATATGCGCTCCTCCCAAATGCTCACCCATTCGACACTTATATCATTGGATTTAGCTCGAAAAAATGGAGATCAAGTAGGGGTTTCAAGGTGATGCGACCCCTCCTAAAAAAGAGACAACAAAAACTGTAAACTAGCATTATAAGTGCCCTTACTTAACGTCCACATTGCCAATTATCAGAATATATAAATAACAAAATTTGTCTGTTTGTGAAGACCTTTATAGACGCCTCCCCTGGGGGTCACACCCCCCGACACCTATATCAATGGATTTAGATCAAAGAGAGGAGGTAAAATAGAGGGGTCTCGAAGTGGGACCAACATGGTCGGGTGGAGTCCGACATGGGCGGGTAGATTCCAACATGGGCGGGTAGATTGCGGCATATGCGGGTGAAGTCCAAAAAAAGCGGGTGGAGTCAACTGGGAAGTACTTCTTAGCCTTTGCAGATAAACATTTTTTGATTTGGATAGACTCCTAATCTTTTTATAAAAACATAACCATTATACGCCCACCGAAGGTGGGTTTTTTTCTAGTTATAATATAAAGATAATATATTTTGAAAGTATAAAAATTTAATTTATAATAAAAATTTATATTTCTTATGGCAATCACTATCCAAATAATAAATGCTATGTTTTTGGTAAATATTTTGTGCATTAAAACATGTCGAATTAATTACAATTTAAGAAACATTAACAAATCTATGAACAAATCAGTTATGAAACCATTAAAATAAATACAAGCAAACAATGTAATATTCGTTTTTAATATGATTTTCTTGTTGAATAATAAATAATAATAAATTTTTTACAAAAACCCGTCCCGATGCAGCTTTTTTAAGTTAAAACCCGAACATGACAAAACCTATACGAACTAGTTTTTGCCGAACAATATTCGTTCATCAGACTTTTAGATTAAAATAAGATTTTTTCTTAATGATTAATTCTGATTTATTTGCATTTATTAAATGTCATTTTAAAAAGTAAAAAAATCCTTCAATTCTTCTGCTTAAATTTCAATAATTTGTGTCATAAATGGTTTTTTACTCGTTTTTAATGAAAATTATAACAGTTTTGCTCAGTTTCTAATAAACTATTAGTAATAATCACTTTACTAGTAATCAGGATGTCCCAGAGTGTGTCGTTCTTGGGGTATGTTACTTTCAGACTTCAAAATTTTAGGGGGGTCAAACTCATCGGATTTAAGCGACAATTTTTCTGCCATCGGCCAAAAAAACATTTAAAAAAATTTCTCCCATAGAGGTCATTTTCCATTTTTTAAGTAGGGGGGTCAACTTTTTGAGGATTCTTGGAGGAAGGAAACCCCATCCAGCCCCTCTGGGACACCCTGCTAGTAATAAATTGTGTTTGTTTTATTAGTTAGTTATTATCGAAATAGTTACTTAAAATACAGTAATTTATAAACAGTACAGTATGGCGTAAAATTTAATGATTTTAAAATTTGATTATCCAAATTAATTTTACAATTTAACTTTTACATTCACATTAAATACTTATTAAAAAGTATAGCTTATGGCCATGTCTGTCCATCTGTCCTTCTATGTGTTCGATAGTTTATATTAGTAAAGGAGTATCACCGACTTTTTATATTAATAAAAGGATTTTGCATCTCGCTAGCATTAGTTTTGAACTTATATATTGCCTACGTATGTAAACCTAAGAAAAAGTGAGCTCACTATGAATTAGACTATGAAATTATTAAAAATCCAAGGCCCGAGCCCACTCCAAACCCGAGTTCATGAAAAGCTTGATAACTTTAATTATTCAAAGCCCGACCCAACCCGATTTTACTTAAAAATTTTTTAAATCACAAATTCAGACTTAAATTTTTATATTTTTATCTAGGTACAATTATAGTTCACATATATGCTTATTTGTAAATAATAATAAGTTTTAATGATAGACTATTATTTTTAAAATTTTTATATATTTTAATAAGGTTTACTTTAATGTTTTTACTAAATTTAAGATTTTCGTGCTTTTTATTTTTTGGTACAAAAGCCCGGCCCGATACAGTTTTTTAACTTAAGGCCAGAGCCAGACAAAGCCCGACAGAAAACATCGGGGGCCAGCGTGTGTCCGAAAACTCGGGGCCCGTTTCATAGTCTACTATGAATGAAGCTCTCTTTCTTGTAAATATAATCTTTATCAAAGGTTAAATTTCTTTTTCAAAACGATTAGATAATGGGAGCAGATTATGATTGACATTTTCGAAGGAATTGTCAATTCTTAAATAACTTATACGAATTTATTTTGTTTTTTAGCTCATTGAGCTTATGTATTTGACTGTCTGCCTGTTCATCTGTTTAAAATGGAACTAAAGTAGAATTGATTTTTAATTTCAAAGAAACATAAATAACTTATCTTAATAAACTTAATAACTTTTATAAGCCAAATAAAATTTAAACTCAACTATAGATAATGAGCTATGAGACTTATATGATTGCGTTCCTTTTGTTTTATTTAGTTTATTAAGTTTTTATTGTAATATGCTTAATTAAGTGATTTTTGAAAGTATCTCCTTTTTTCAATTTACACCAAATCAAAACCTTATTCCTCTGTCTCTCTTTCCAGACAATAAAGTTAAAATCACGCCACTTATTAGATTTATATTATTGTATATTTATAATTACAATAACCTATTGTTTTTAATCATTAAATTTTAGTTATCTCAAAAAAGTACTGTTATTATTTACTCTATCAAATGTAAAATATATAAATTGGTCTTAAAAAAAATTGAGATAAAATTTTCCGATAAAATTAATTTGGACACAAGTAAACGCACGTAATCTATCAAACCCTAAACTTGCTCTTGTATAATATTATGCCCACGACCTCTACATTATAAACATAGATAACTTAATACTTTCTGATAGAAAATTATATAAAGCATAAATCAGCGAAAAATATTTTTTGTTTCAACAATTGAATAACTATTTAAAAACAAGCCAATCCATACGTATTATCATAATTAATACCCTTTCCAACAACTATCTCGAATAGTTTCGTTAATAATTGAATTTTGACCTTATTTGTTGTCGCAAACTCATTCATACGATAATCATAAGTTTATAAATCTATAGATTGATAAAAACACATCGAAGTTTATAAAAGTGAAGTGTAAGCTGACAACCGTTTGGCATTAAATAACAAACTGTGCAAAAAATGTCTAGATTTGTAAACTTGTTTTTTATATTATTTTTGGCATTATGTGCGGTCGAATCATTGCCATTAAATGGCGATTCGGGCTTAAAATGCGATTATAGTAAATGTCCGAAAATCGATCCAAACAAAATAAATGTGCATTTAATGCCACACACGCACGACGATGTCGGTTGGCTTAAGACTGTTGACCAGTATTATTACGGATCGCGATCTAATATTCAAAAAGCGGGCGTTCAATACATTCTGGATTCTGTTGTTCAGGCACTTTTAGCCAATGAGAACAGGCGTTTTATTTATGTTGAGACAGCATTTTTCTGGAAGTGGTGGATACAACAGGACGATGTAATTAAACAAGCGGTCAAAGAGCTTGTAAATAATGGTTTGCTTATATCCTATAACTTTTAGATAATCAATTTTTTAATGTAGTTTATGTGGCTTTACTAAAGTTTTTAAGCGACTTAATGCGATGGCGATGGGTTAATAAATTCATTCAGATAAATCCATTCAGTTAAATCTAATTTTATTCAAACTGTAGAAAAAATTTAATGTTTGGAAATAATAAATTTTAAAAATCTAGTGTTTAGATTGAAATTTGTTTGAAACTCTATTGCCATAAATTCACAGGTCGTTTGGAATTTATTAACGGCGGTTGGAGTATGAACGACGAAGCAACTACTCATTATAACTCAATAATAGACCAAATGACGTGGGGATTGAGAAGATTGAAAGATGAGTTTGGTGCGTGTGGTGTACCCAAAGTTGCGTGGCAAATCGACCCGTTTGGACACTCCAAAGAACAGGCCAGTTTATTCGCGCAAATGAATTTTGATGGATTATTTTTTGCACGTATGGATTATCAAGATCGTGACAAACGTGCCGGTAATAAATCGCTGGAAATGGTGTGGAAAGCCAGCGAGGATTTAGGAAAATGTTCGGATTTATTTACGGGAATGATGCACATGGGTTATGGTATGAAACATAATTCCAAAATATTTAGTTTTTAAATGTAATTATTTGTCTCGATTTAGGTCCTGTACCTCAATATTGCTGGGATTTAGTGGGATGTGATGATGATCCTATCATTGATAACCCAGACTCCGAAGAATACAATGTCGAGAGCAGAGTTAGCGGATTTATAGCTTACGCGCAGAATTACGCGAGTATGTACGACACAAACAACGTATTATTTCCAGAAGGAACCGATTTTGAGTATCAAGCGGCGCATCCATGGTTTAAAAATATGGATAAATTGATTAAACATGTGAACGCAGTGCCATCAAATGAAAGTAATGTCAATGTATTCTATTCAACGCCATCGTGTTATCTCTATTCGCTTTATCTTTCAAACCAAACATTTGATGCAAAGTATGACGACTTCTTCCCATACGGATCTGACGATCATTCTTATTGGACGGGATATTTCACGAGTCGACCTGCCATTAAACGATACGAACGAGTGGGCAATAATTTATTACAAGTTTGCAAACAAATGGATGTATTGGCGCGACTCAATCAAAGATATGACGATGACGTAACGCGATTAAGAGAAGCGATGGGAATCATGCAACATCACGATGCGGTGTCAGGTTAGTGAATATTAGAATTTATAACAAACTTTTAATGACGCCAAACATTATTATCCATTTAATTGAAACAATGTTATCAAAATATCAATGTTTAGGAACCGAAAAACAACACGTGGCTAATAATTATGCACTTAAACTGCATCAGGGATTGGAAAAGTGTAAGCATGTAATAAATGACGCGTACAACAAACTATTACCAAAATCATCGCAAACCGCACCGATTCAACAGTATTGCGATGCGTTAAATATAAGTTCGTGTCCCATAACCGAACGTAATGATCCCGTAGCGGTCACTTTCTACAACCCTATTGGTCGCGCTGTCACACAATTCGCTCGTTTGCCAGTTAGTAATACTGGAACATTCCAAGTGCTTGATCCAACTGGAAAGAATGTAACTGCAGTTTTAGTGCCAATTCCTGATTATGTGCTTAAAATTCCTGGCAGACAAAGCAATGCTACCTATGAATTAGTGTTTCAAGCAGATATACCAGCGCTTGGTTTCGCCACTTATTTGATTAAACAAATAAGTGCCACTGTTTCTGCTAAGGTATCGGTTGAAAGCAGAATATCGTCCAGCTTTTCAGTTAAGGCAAAAACTTTTAGCGTAATGTTTGACTCCAACGGAGAATTAGATGCAGTTAAGACAGCGAGTGGAGAAGTGATCAAACTCGAGCAAGAATTTGAATATTATAAGGGCAAAAGTGGAGACAACAAAGGTTCAGATAACAGAGCATCTGGAGCTTACGTTTTCAGACCCGATGGTCAAACTCCGGTGAGAGTGAATCCAACGAAAAACTTGTTCTCAAGATTGGTTGAAAATGAACTGTCAGTAGAAGTTCATCAAATCTGGGATTCGTGGATAACACAAGTCGTTCGGATTTACAAGGAACAAGATTTCATTGAATTCGATTGGGTTGTCGGTCCCATATCTATTGAGGATAAGATCGGAAAGGAAGTGATATTACGCTTCAATTCCAATCTAACAACTAATGGCGTTTTTTATACCGATGCGAACGGACGACAAGTGTTGAAACGAATTCGAGACTACAGGCCGACTTGGAATTACACGATAACTGAACCAGTTTCAGGAAATTACTACCCAATTAATTCTAGAATTTATATAAGAGACGAGAAAACGCGAACTCAGCTTACAATACTTAATGATCGGTCACAAGGAGGAGGAAGTATTGTGAATGGATCCGCTGGATCCGTGGAGCTAATGGTTCACAGACGCCTTTTATTTGACGACGACTTCGGAGTTGGAGAACCGCTAAACGAAACGGCTTATGGCGAACTGGGTTTAGTTGTCAGAGGAAAACATTGGATTTTGATTGACACTATAGAAGATTCTGCCAGAAAGCATAGAGATATGGCTCAGAGACTGTTTCTCGAACCATTGGTCACATTTTCTAACTATGCGTCCGAAACGGAATATTACGCTAACTTTAAAACGTCATACTCATCGCTCGTAAACGCTTTGCCTCCAAACGTTCATCTTTTGACATTAGAACCATGGAATGGTGACAGTTATCTGTTACGTTTGGAGCACTTTTACCAATTGAGTGACGACCAAACGCTTTCAAAACCGGTAACAGTCGATATCAAGAACTTGTTCAAATCGTTTCAAATATTGGAAGCAACAGAAATGACATTATCAGCCAATCAACAGCTGAGCACAGCTAAGAGATTAGAGTTTAAAACCAGGCAAACTATTAATGAACCAAATCTTCAATGCACCAAAGCTTTAGAATCGCAAAATTTCAATGTAACGCTTAACGCCATGCAAATTCGCACTTTTGTCGTCAAACTATCGCCACAAACCTTTTTCAATTAGTTGACAATAATTGATACTACTATATTCCTTTAGACGTCAAAGATTTTTTCTATATTTTAATTTCTTTTTTAAAATTCCAAATTTTTGTGGTAAATTTTTAAATAAAATTTTTTGAGAATTTAAAGCAATAATGAGGTCATTAGTTGATTTCATGTGATTAAAAATTAATAAACAATAGCATAATAATAGTAAGACAAAAAATGAACATAAAATATTATTAAATATTTAAGAAAACACCAACAAACAAACAATGTGCACACTTATATCAAAAATACTGAACAACAATAACTCTCAATGGTTATTGTCATTAATATAAGACACGTAACGCCTAAAATTTAATTTTAGCGAATAATTCTTAAAAAATTTTTAAAAAATATCACAGCAAAAATAAATGCTATCTTATAACATCTTCAGCACATTCTAGTTTAGAGATACTTGTTTCGTTGATATTAGTATTTGTTTCGTTGATATTAGTATTATTATCAGAAACGCAATTGATTTCGGTATCATTAGTAGTGTTTGCGCCATCATTCACTAAATGTCCGTTTGTGGTAGAAGTGCTCGATTTATGTCTTCTGTGCGACGACTTTTTCTTTTTACGTTTCTCCGATTTACTACTAGACTTCGCTTTTTTCAATTCGAGCACATTTCCGATCGCGGAATCACCAATATCTCCGACCACCGATTGAGTTTGATTTTTCTTGGCCTCGAAATCGGCCTCAACTTTTTGTATGCGTTGGTCAACAATCATCTGCGCGGTTGCGATCTCGTCGTTACGCGAAATGCGTTCAGAATATAGTCCATCCGAATCCGATAATTGAATTGGTAAAAAATTATCTCCGACCTCACTAGAACTGTCCATCGGAACTATTAACGGAAGTAATCTCTCTCGTTCTCTAATAAGCGATTGAATTTCGTGCAAATTAGCGCAATGTTGCGCCACAGGATTATAAGCGGGCGATAATCCATTATAAGCAAATTGTTGCGCGTAAGGCATTCCTGGTATCGGAGTTGCCGAGTATTGTGGCGGCGAAATATAATTAGGAAAACCAGAATAAGAGGAACTGGTCTGAAGATTATTTGGCACTAAACTTGGGTAGTATGCATTTAATGGATTGTAATAATTAAGTGAAGACGTGGGCGTTGTATAGTTTACACTATTTAAATAAGTGATACTATAATTTGATAATGGATTCGCTGATGCGAACGATTGCGGAGTTTGTTGCGAATGGCGAAGATTGGAGTCGTTAGCACTCGATTGTAACACTCGATGATTATTCTGAACACAATTATCAATGTTTGGCGCACAACTATCCGGTCTTCTCTTTTCAATCAAAGGATTTATCAACTGTTTTGACTGATCATTAATTCCATGCGTGAACGTAAAATTGGAGAGTAAAGGCTTAATTGATCTCTGGCGCTGTACAGGCTTAGGTATTATAAATGGCAATGAATACTGCGGATGAAATGATAACGAAGAAGGCGCTAAATGTGACGCCAAAAATGGCATTTGAGGTGGAGGTTGAACTAAAGCTATTAAGTCTCCAGTACTGGTCGATTTTGTTTCTAATTTTAAAACATTCGGCAAACCTCTGGCAGCCAACGCTGCCGATATAACGCTACCAGAAGTATCACTTCCTCGTCGTACTGGTATATTATAAGGAATCGCTCGATGGCTACTGTGCGCCTTTAAAAGTCGTTCGCGCTCTTTCTTCGTTTTTCTCCTTTGATGTCGCGCCATAGCAACTAATTCCAAATGTTCTAAACTCATTTGAGATTCAAGCGAACGCCTTTGACTGGCGTACGAATCAAATGATCGCTGTTGACTAATATCTGAGGTCGAGGAATGCCTGGTTCCAAAAAACGAGGGCAAATAATGCGTGTCACCATTGATACCCGTTATGCCACCTCTTCTGTAAACAAAGTTAGGCAAAGCTGCGGCCCACGTGGCAGACAAGTCTTGAGAGGCGGCAGAGTTGAGATTCATGCCAACCGGATCGTCGTGCATCGAGTGAATGCTCGGAGAATAACATCCTTGACTTAATTGATGTCTACGGTTAAACATTTTTGAAATTAATTCGTGCCGTTTAATTCTTATCGGCTCATTAAGCTCTGGTTTTAATCGGCGTATAATAAACCGTTTCCAACCCGATAATGAATTGTTGGTCCAAACCCATGTCGATACCATAATCCCTGCTCCGAAAAACGATATCAATTGCACGTAAACGTACATTAAATTCGGTGTTTCCTCTTTTTTGCACGAATGTTCTTCCGTTATTTCCAAAATTGTTGGATACAGTGCTGGTTTCATATTAAGCAAACATCTATTAAACAAGAGTATAGAAACTTTTATATTAAGTTTTAAACGATGTGTTAAAATATAATTATTTAATAATTTGGCATACATTATATAATTATTGAGACTCTGCTTCCAAAGTGGTAAATGAGTGAATTCGTAAATATGGCACACGTAAGTGCAGATCACCGCACTTATTGCGAATATAACGAATAATCCTATTAATATAAATCAAATATTAGATCAACATTAATATTTGCGTAAATATTAATTACCAATCCTTATAATCATGTGTAAAATTCGTTTACTTCGACTCTTGTTAGCATTAGTTTGCGTGCTGTTCATTAATTTTACTCGAATTAATGTGTACATAGCTTTAAACATGTAAAAACAGCCAATTATTAATGCAACAGTTGTCGGAACCAAAACAAAACATATTCGCATCACAGGCTTAAGAAAACCAACAAAACAAATACCGCGAAGCGAATCTCCATCGACCTTAACAAATAATAATAATCAATTTAAGTTTGAAACCCATAAATAACAAGTTTGGTAGTGTTTACTTGT
This sequence comes from Phthiracarus laevigatus, assembly GCA_034700185.1. NCBI lineage: Eukaryota > Metazoa > Arthropoda > Arachnida > Sarcoptiformes > Phthiracaridae > Phthiracarus > Phthiracarus laevigatus. The sequence goes on from JAQIXJ010000589.1 coordinate 13,959, forward strand.
CTAAACGTTTCAATTATTCTCGAATTTAAAAAAATTTAATTAAAATGTTAATTGATTTGCATTAATAATTGAATACCTCTCCCAAAGCAAGAATGGTTATGGTTAGCATTAAAGGCACGCTCCACGCAGTCATATGAAAATAAGCGCCTTTTGAGTTAATAGAGTCGCGCTGCGAAGAACTCGTTTGAAACGATAAATCCCATGCGAACGCTAAATTAACGAACCAAACCAGTGCTGCCATTGAGAAATAATAAATTAAAAAGAATACCAGCAGACAGTAGAAGTTTTCCGGAGTTGCCGGCTCTCCATAACGGGTGGTGTTATCAGATCTGCATATGATTTCATTTTTGCCTTTAGGCAATATTGATTGCAAAAGCCAACCAATGTTTGAAATAAGAAAACACATATTTAAGTAAAAAATAATCACAGCCGGGTATCGGTTAGAACTTCTCCAATCAATAATAAACGTCAGAACGGCGTACAATGTGGTGATTAAGCTAAATGTCGCCAAATGAGATATAAACGACGACACTCTTCTATGCTGTTCCTCAGTAAATATTGGATTATGGCAGTGCAGAGCGCATCCCTCTATTCCCGGATACCATATATTGCTATCATCGCTGCTAACTAATGGTGGCGCACATTTGGCAACCGCTGATGTATTAAATTTAAGATCAGTGTACTCGTTCTTGCATTTTGGCGGAAAATACATTTGATTATCGCAGCGTAAAAACTCGGGCCATTCATAGTGGAGATCAATGAGACGACAAGGACTACGAGTGAAGCGACACATCTCGTGTGTTGGCATTAAAACTAAACGAAAATTAAAACACAAATTTTTTTTTAAAAAGAAATGAACACAAACATAGTATTATTGTAATTAATACGTACCGCGATTCAAATCGTTATCACAACGTGGGAAAAAAGAGGCGCAAACAACAGACTGAAGCGCTTTCCAACATTGAGGTATACTTCGCAGTCCATGCCATTGCGATAAATAGCTGTGAATGTCTGACATCGAATAATTGGTCACAAATGGATTAATGGACGTAAATTTGTATGGAAGCGTTACGTCCAAACATTGCGAAGAACTGAGAGCAACGCATTTGTCCACTTCTCGGTAGCAGTGTTGCGGTCTTACAGACAACGCTGGCGACGAAAATGTGTTGTATGATTGACTCAATACTTTTTGCGAATCACTTGTCACTATGGCTTCGATTGTGGTCGTTATTGCTGTAAATAATATAACAACACGAATACCGCATACTGTGCCGACCGGTAGCATATTCTTGATTGTCATGAAAAAATTAGATTAATACATATTAATTATTGGTTTAACAAAGCATACCTTTTCGATCGAACAAAATTTATTTCGTGTTTAATAATAATAAAACTAAAAAAGTTAAGACAAACTATAGAAGTTTTTTCACATTCACTGTGACTGATTCATGTCATGTCACAAATTTTTTGATGATATACAGCTCAATTGATGTTTATCAGCGACGATGTATTGAATTTCGCGAACGATGCAAAAATCGACAGCGAGTTGATAACTTAAAACAAAGTTTAGGCACATTATTGAAAAGCAACGCATTGAAAACAATAAACGGTGCGATAGAGAGGTAAAGACAAAAATAGAAGAAAGGCGTTCATAAGGCATACACAGCACTGGTATAACGCACTATAATCCCAAATAAAATGTTTAGCATCGAAACGCGCACAAAACTTTTATGCTGCACTGGAGAACTCGACTCTACTCTCTAAACGACACATATCGGAATTCGCTCTAAAGTTTTCGTTAGAAGATTGAAGTCACGTGGAGACCACACACACAGATGAGATGTTTTTTGATAGTGTAGTGGTTTTGGGGTCGCATTCATACCTAAGACTACTTTTTCATCCTTTCTTTTTGTTGTTATGCGCTTAACAACTTCAAAGCGATGATAAACTTTTATAAATGCAAAGAAAATATTAATTCTTCGTTAATAGCATTAGAATTTCCTACAAAGAGCTTTTGTTATTTGTTTAACGTTTTATAATAAATGTTGTTTTTAATAGTACATATAAAAACAACAAAACATTTGCACAAAAGTTTTTAAGGGTTGTTTACTTACGTATACGAAATAAGCTTAAATCGTTTTATAAAAAAAAGTAATTTTTTACTCAAAATAAAAACACAATAGAATCGAATTTTTTGTAAATTTATAAATAGAATAGTTTATAAAAGGTTAAAATGCTTATTAGGGTTACGCTCATCTTATAGATAATTATAAGGTTCCATAATTACTGGAACGACTTTATTATTGAAATATAATAAATATCAATCATTCGTAAACGAATACAGTTTTGAATTGATTAGTATCTGTGCAGCCACTAACGGTAAGCAATACCAATTGATTTCTTGATTGCAAATATGCTTCCGTTGATTACTTGAATAACTTTTTTAATATAAAATTCAGTTTGTTGTTCCGAAATGTCACCATTAGAGTCAACATAAATATTTGTGCCGAATTTAATGACCGCATATAAACGATTATCACCACTAAAGTCCATTGTTTTATATAGCAATTCGTTGGGAAAATATACTCTTATATTTAATTAATTTAAATAGTTTGATAATTTGAATCTACTTTGTATTAAAAAATAACGTGCGAACTGAAATTTGTGTTAATTGCTTTTTCGATGTGAATCACAATAATTACCGAAAATCTATTAAATTAAAAATTTAGCGCATTCTAACAAAATTGATTTAAAAACATATTAATCTGAGTCCTAATAGACGAAGACGATGGCACTAAATGTCCTCCGCTGTGATATATAATAGTCGGACACGAGAATAACTGCGCCAAATCTTCGCTCTTCTGTTTCGCAATTATTTGATCATTTTCTCCGATTATATGAACAGATGGCGTTTGAATTAAACTACCATTCAGTTTATCGTAGAGCAGCGCGTGATGGGAGCAAACACTTTTAAAACCGGACACAATAATAACGAACTTAAACCGATAATCGAAATCATTTAACGAATTGAGTGCGCATAACAGCGACACCAAAGCCGATCCCTGACTAAACCCCAATAAACCATCGAATGGACCCAAACTATTCCAAACATTTTTAATGCGATCCATTGATTCGTCAAACCCTTTACAGATATTTGTTTGTTGTGCCGAATGAAAGTAATCTGGATTTAGTGATGAGAACCACCAGCCATAGCAACTTTTATCGTCAGGATTCTGTTGGCCGATCGGCACTAAATGTGGCGCATCTATGAATATAAATTCAATTTTGTTTTTGAAATGTTTACGAAATGCGCCACATTTTGATTTGAAGGAAGTTGCGTCCTGTCTGTAGCCATGAAGACATAACACCTTTAATGGTTTCAATTCAGACATTAATGCTTCACAGTATACATGTATAGTTAGACTATCTATGTTTGCATGCGTTTATTTGGTTTTTAAAACATAAGCCACGCCTCATTCACGCCGTAAACGTTTTCTTGTGTTTTGCTGTAGAGCGCGCCAGCATATACTGAAAATGTTATTTCATATTAGCGAAACAACTTTAAGCTAATTATTGAAATGAATTTAAAATAAATACAGTATTGATTTGTAACTTTCATATGCTGTAGTTTTCAGAATTAAAATTACTTAAAATGTTACTATGATACTGTAATATAAGCCTACTTTGAATATACTGGTTTATAGTTTTGAATGAAGCATTTTTCTTAAATTACGCCAAACTTTGAACAAATGTTAATAATTAGTTAATTTAATCAAAAATTAAAATCAATTCTAAACAAACAAACAAAGAATACAAAATTTTTTTAATTTATTTCTATTTCCGCAAAATCTAAATAATAATTCGATTATCTTATTAAAAATTCATTACTTTTTTGCTTGACAGCAATCACGAGTGGCATCGCATTCATTTCCCATATTCTTAGGCTTTTCTACAAAACGTCAAACCAATAAAAAAACTTAGATTTCATAAATTTTGAAACTCATATTTCATTTCATACCACAACGCTTCTCCGTTTCTAATGTCCACTCTGGTTGTGGCGGTGGTCGCGGTCCAGGAAATGGCTTTCTTGGAGATTGTTTGTTGTCGACGTCTGGCGGATCGTCTGGCTCTGGATGAGCGCCTGGTTTTGGACGCGCTGGACGATCATCGCATTTTCGCACACTTTTGTTACCGCTGTCCATGATTGCACCAAACAGTTGTTTCAATATTAACGATCAAACGTAATCAAATTTAAAACTCGTTAGTAACAAATAAGTTTTATGGCATATTGTAAAAGTGCGCGCGATTTTAAGCTATCAAATTCAATTAACCGAATTATGAATAATTAAATAGTGCTTTTAAAATTTTGTTGAATACGTTACGGCTTTGTTGAAACATTGTTTATCTCGCGTTATTAGTATTCAAATTAATCCTTAAATATGATACTGAAATGATTTGTGTTTGTATGAGTGATATAAAAAGTCTCATTATTAAGAAAATATTTACTAATATCAATTTATTAAGCAGTTGTGAGTATGTGATCATCCAATTAATTAAATAATGAGTTGTAATGAAAAACAGACAAAACTGTCATTAATGAAAGCGTATGAGGATTTGTGTAGATTTAGCAATTCATTGATTACTTTCGATGAAAATGGTAATCATATGTGGTTTGATTAAACATTTACAATTCATTAATAGTTTCATTTTTAATTTATTTCGTTTAGAATATATACGATTGATTCGTAACTTCGAAAACAACAAATTGCGTTGGCTTTCGACGCAAAGACAATTGTTGTCCATTACCGATAAACAAAACCAATTAATGCAAATAAATAAGATTCAAAGGGTAAAGATAAGTCAATTGCGATACAGTTTAGAGAACGAAGTTCAGAATAATGATGAGTTACGCAATGAAATACACGCTTTTCGACAACAATTCGACGCAATTCGTAAGTTTGTTATTGAAGAGCCAACAATCGCCGCACAAAACCAAAACACGAGACAAAAAATGTTGTCGTATCTGAAATTGAATTCATACACTTTGACCGAGAATTCCATCGATTCTGCTTCAAATAATGGCATTGCCTTTGATACTACTTATGAAGAATTGTTAGACAACCGGTCGAAAAATTCGTTCGTTGCAAAGACAAAGAGTGATCTTAGTGTTGGTGGCGAAAACGTTAACTTCAATAACACTTATATCGACAACGCATTATCACCTGATCGTATGAATATTAACATGACAGGCGATCATAAACTGTTCAAATCGAGTCAAGAAATGAAAGAGATTTATGGAATAGAGCCAGAAATTGAGATTAGAGGAAGTGATAAAAGTCGCTCAGATTTAAATACCTTTGCGAATAAGTTTCGTTCGAAAACTTCAATATCGAATCGTTTTGATAACAAAATACATTGTTTTGTTAAAAAAAGATCATTTAAACAAGAAAAGTGCGATCCGTGCGGTAAACGAATCGGTTTGTGCTGTGATTGTTACAAATGTCGCATTTGTTTCGCCACATGTCATATGGAATGTCACGATAAAGTGCCTGTTCCTTGCATACCGTTTAACAAACAAAATGTTAAGGACGACGAGCCGCGCCTTATTGCTGACTACGTTGCCGGTAGTGTTCGGCCAGCGATTCCCGCACAGATTGTGAAACTTTGCTCTGAAATCGAAAAACGCGGTTTGGATGAGGAAGGACTGTATAGGATTCCCGGTTCGTATGATATTGTTAAACAATTATATCGTGATATGTTTATTCGACCGAAAAAGAGTTTGCCGTCATTGTCATCATTTGAAGTCAAAGTTTTATGCAGTGTTTTAAATACGTTTTTAGCTGATCTTAAGGAACCACTTATTACTCGGATTTTATGGCAAGATTTTGTTAATGCAACTGGTAATATGTATTTATTTTAATAAATTATTCTTAAAATATATTTATAAACTTAGAGCAAAAAAATATGGACGACGATCAGAGACTAATAAAGCAATCAGTTAGCGAATTGCCAACAGCTAATAGAGATACGTTAGCGTTTCTTATGGTTCACTTGCAACGAATTGCCAAATCTAAGGCAATGACTAAAATGGATGAGAAAAATATAGCCACAGTATTGGGTCCAACTATTATCGGTCATTCGTCGCCAAACTTACCTTACGTTCAAATTATGGCCGAATTTAAACCACAAACTAAAGTAATGGAAAGTTTATTGAGAATGTCTGAAGATTATTGGAATTCTGTTGTTTCAATCAATCAATCGCTTCAAACATCTCCATGTATGACAATCTTTTTATTTTTTATTTTGTTTATCCCTATAATGATTATCGTCCTAACAGTCGCATCACCAGACAAGCGTTTATCGATCGGCACGCGATTATTTGGTGGAACCAATGTTCAAAGCGGTATTCTGACGCCATATCGCGGTGCGGCTACACTTTCAAGAGGCCATCATCGACTTAAACCGTTATTCTAAGACAATACGTTATATTCAAATATTTTAATATTTAATGATTATTTATAGAATTTTGATATACAAATCGCTTAATTCGCTACTTAATTGATAAATTCAAAATAATTTACATTTTCAATTGGAATTTGTTAGTTTTTTAATTGTATTAAGCTTACTATTAAAAAGCTTTAACAAAAATATAGTTATTAAATTTTAAGGCTTAACGTATTATCGCACGTGCGAGTAAGGCATCAATTTTATATGCCAAAAATCGCTTACTCGAAACACCAGTTTTATGATTTCATACTGAAAAACCTTGAAATTTAATTAAGATGATATGTTTTTACCAATTTAAGTAGACCTATCAAACCTCCCTTTTAAAATTGATTAGAAGTTTAGAAACTTTAACATAATGATTGAATCAAACATTTGTTATAAAATTGGTATAAATAAAAAATTCACTTTACTCGAACGTTCGAGTATAGTGCGATAATACGTTAATAGCTTCAATAAGCGCCGATACCACGAAGTGTTCGAGCTTCGAATTTGGTGACCAGTTCGAGATAAATTTGAGATAAAATCCTTTCTTCTCTGGAGGTGATTCTCTATTCCACTAACGTTTTATGGTAATTATAGAGATGTGATTTTTGGAAATATCAAATTGTCATTTTTAGAGGTTATTTGGTGATACAGTAAATACTTAAATTTTTGATCATTATAATTGATCGGCCAAACAAGATTTATATTTTTAAAAATTAGTATACTTTTAAACAATAAAATCCGTTGACTAATAAATCCCTAAATGATCGGAAAACTTATTAAAAATAGCTTTTTATTTTATTATTTAAAAATGATTGCGAGTTTGCCTTTTTTCAGTAAAAATTCTAAAAGTGATTGATAATTACAATTACGATTCAAAATAAAATATTTTCTGTCTAAAATAGTCTTAATATTTTATTAAATAATTTTTTAAAATTTTTAGACCCAAATAATAAATTGAAAATTAAATCATATTTTATCATTTTACATTTATTAAAAAATAACAAAAACGCTTTCGAATATAATTGGTATAAAAAATTGGCGGTTTTAGCTTATAAACGAATTTTATTTTTGGTGATTAATGTGAAATTTTGGATTCATCCAAAAATCACTTCATGGCAATGTGTATATTGATAATCGACAAAAGTCTATTCAATATTATCAAAAACAACTTTTAATGATTTTATGGTTAAGATTTTTTTTTGGTCATTTATTTAGTCATATCTTATTAAAAACAAGAGGTTATGAATAGAGACGAAAAATTCAGGACTAAAGACGGAGTGAATTCAGGAAGGAAAAAGGAAAAAAGTACAAATCAGGATTATTGAGGAAAATAAAGTAAAACTTGTATAAAACTAATGTTTTTCCTTTAAAATAAATTCAGGATTATTATAGATTTTTAGGAGTTATTAGGGTTTTCAATTAAAAATTAATAATTTTCAGGAACATTAAATAGGTCTCAAAATGCTTATTTTTATATGATTCGTACACATCTTTTATTGTATTAGTTGTAACTATTTCCTATAAAAATAAGGCTTATCCTGAATTTTTCGTCTCTAGTTATGAAACAAATAGAATTTCACGACCAATAGTTATACTTTTGATAAATTTACCATTTTAGTGAACTTCAACTTTACTAAAATTTTGTAGTCATAGGATTTTTAAGAAATTTTGATGTGAGTCTGATTCACCAGTGAGTTTTTATGCGAAACTTATTAAAAATAATTCCACATCTTAGCAATTATAACCACTTTTGACAAATTTCCATAAATAACTAAACATTTAATTTCTTTAAATATATACAGTAATTTTGACAATTACTGGTATTTGACAATCGTTTGGGTAAGAAATGGCCGCAGGAGGAGGAAAACATATTGACTTTAACACTGGCGATGATATCGAAACCGAGGATAATTTAGAAGGTCGTCCAGATCCTAGTTATGTTGAAGAACGTTCAAATCGTGATACGGTGTGCCTCTTGGCAATTCAAGAAGTGCTATGATCGCGATTGCATTCATTATGAACAAGTATAAAATTTCGTATATTCAGGCTCGAAATCAGGTTGAATCGAAGAGACGACTTATGTCTAATATAGCATTTGTCATGCAAATGGAAATATTTGAGAGAATCAATTACATGGTCGATGCTAACAATTCAGAATTTCGCATTTTCATGTTTAACTGGTTCATTAATAAGATAAAACCCGAAATTAGTATTGATAATCAAACTCATCCAATAACATATCCCCAGCGTCTAAGGTCTAACGATGAATTTACATTAGCACTGAATGAGTATTTTAGAAGATTAGGATTGGTTGAAAAGTATGCGCCCGTAGAAACTCCACTGAAATACGAGTGTCGACAATGCAATTATGAATTATTTACGAATCGCGATATTATTGAACTTCAAGTCCGCGTATATGGAGAACAGCGTCGCAATGGATTTATTGGGCCAAAACCATGGATGAATCAGTTTGTGGAGAATAAGACATTATTAAACCCTAATGGTTCGATCATTTGCGTTAAATGTAAACGGATAATAGGAGAATATAATCTACAAATGCATCGATTTGAGTGTAAATGTCCACTTCATCGTGATTTTTATTGTTCGGAACCACTTGATGGTCCATATTGTGGGCGTAAAGATATCCTGGTATTCAAAATTGATGCCAATAAATATTATTGGGAATTAGTATGAAACTAGACGTTTGGTTTGCTCATAAAATATTTACGTAAAATGAGGGATTCTAATCCTTAATTATCTTTAGAATTGATGGAAAATAAATACGTTTAATATTTTTTAACTTTTGTTCATACATTATTCGTACACACATTTCAACATAATGTCGCGAAGTTCTTTTTAGAATATAATTTTAAAAATTGATAATTTCAAAAATAATAATTTTAAAATCTAAGAGTATTGTTGTCGAGTTGTGAAAATTGATATAAAATCAAAAAAAAAAGTATTGTTTTAATTATGAATGAGTTGCGTCTAAAACAACGTTTCTAATTATTAGTAATGTAGAGACGGCTAAATAATGCATTCAGATTAAACAAAATTATAACAATACAACTTAATATGTTTGAGTTTGATAGGAGACTAAAACCTGTTCACAAATAAATTAAATAAAATGAATAATAGTTTAAAACTGGTGAATGGTAAGTATAGAGTTGAGCATCCAATCGAAAAAGAAATCACCACATTAGCTGACACTCGAAGTGGCGTAAACGTGACAAATGGTGAACACGTAGATATTACGTTATCGTTAAAAGTTAAAAATCCATTGTTGGACTTGCATTTTAAAAATCACCTGAATCTATCGAATTACAACACTAATCTATCGCCTACTTTAGGAATACCCAGAGTTTATTACTTTGGAAACTACTTACAGAACACTGCACTTGTCTCGGAAAAGGTTGGTCAAAATTTGCATCAATACTTCAATTCAAAGGGAAACAGATTGAAAATTGAAACAATCGCTGATATCGCTGTTAAACTCATAGATATTTGTCAAGCGCTTCACAATAAATATTTATTAATTCGATACATAAGTCCGGAAGTGTTTTCGCTCGATAAATATAATAAGTTAAAAAAGCTATTTTTAACCGATTTTCGAATTTGCAAATCATTCATCGATAAAACTTCAAATAAACACATCGCAATGAGAAACAAATTAAGTCCCGTTGGGATCGCGCGTTACGCCAGTATTAACGTAGGATTGGGTAAAGAATACGGACGTAGAGATGATTTAGAAGCTATAGGCTATATTTTAATTTATTTTGCTAAATATGGTAGACTTCCGTGGATGGGAATGGGTATGGATGAGAGTGGCTCAGAGAGACTCTTATTCCAGCATATAAGTCGTGCCAAACTTTTTACTCCAATTGAACTTTTGTGCGAAGGATTAGATAAAACTTTTGCGGAGTATATCCGTTATGTTCGTACCTTAGAATTCGAAGAAGAGCCTGATTATCATCATATTAGACATGGATTTTTGAAATTAAGCGGAAAATAAAATATCACTACTATGATTAACGAAAAAGAGGGAAATTAGGCAATCATTTAACCAATTTTATGTCATATGAAATAAAAATCATTAAAAATATATGCCAATTAATTATTATTATTATTATTATTGAATTAATTATTACGTAATTTTAGTGAACTTATAGGCTTGAAAACAGCTCAGTAACTTTAAATTTTACAAGCAGTTTCATTAGAATCGATCGATTTATTTGAATCTTTACGTTTTTTAAATCTAGTAAAGTAGAAATAAGCGACGACACCAGTAATAGTGAGAAGAATTACAACACTACCGATAACTGCCATCGTTATAAATGTTGCATTATTGTCGTTTAATTGTTGCTGCTTTATCTCATCCACATGACTGTCATGATCGTAATTCAGTGATTTTAAGTTCAATGGGTTGCACTAAAATATTGTATCGCATAAAAATTAAAATAGATAATAATAATAATGTTGGGATGTTTATGAAAAATGCTTTTTTAAAATATTTAAACTATTGTATCGAAAGAATACTGACATACAGTAATCTTTGTACCCTAATAGACACACATTTGAATCTCACATAATCGTACATTATAGATAGCTTATTGTTGAAACAAATGAAATTTTCTAATGGCTCTTACTTTTATTTTATAGCTCGCGGGCTGTACTGTATTCGCTAAAATGACTTCGGTATTCTAAATCATTTCGAACTAGAGTGCGAATAGGGTTAGGGATCAGTTTATAATTCAAAAATGTGTAAAGCCAGACAGATTTTTATCTGAGATTAATTTATTTAATATAAGCCAAAGTGTTATGTAAAACTTATTTTATATTTCAATTTTGTTTTAAATTTCATTTATAGCACATCACAATAGCAATATGTTTTAATGCTAACTGTTTTTATGTCTAAATTTTTTGATGTAAAATCGGGGCTTGTGGTCAGACTTTCGAGGTTTAAAGTTTTAATTATTCATGTATGTGCCTCTCATCTCTAAAATTTTTATGATTTCGCAGTCTATTACAAACATTCTAAAACTAAGTGGAAGTTATGTGAAATTTAGTCTGTTTAAAATTCAGAGCACGAAGATGTCAATAATTTAATACAGAATTTTACTTACGCTGTCGTCCAAAAAGTTTTCAAAAGTAATACAATATTTAACATTATTTTCATGCTTTACAATAACTATGGCCACACTCAATGGTTGAGCGGTTTTCGCAGCTAATATTGACGATATTTGCGGGAAAATAGCTATAATATACAATCTTTTATCCAAATTTGATATAAAGCTCGGAATATCGTTATCGAATTCTTCTGTTTGATTATTAATTTTACCATCACTTGCTTGAGAAAAATCATAGGTCTGTATTCTTCTTGCATAGTCATATTCACCAATAATATTTTGCTCAATAAATAATACCGAATGTGTGTGTTTCTCATTATAAGTGAACGGATAATAAGCGAGAGAGGGATTGAATGATGTACTAGAAAATGGTAGCATATATTCGCTGATGGGCTCAACACTTCCCGAGTTTACGTCAAATAAGCCAAACCTAATATAATTTTTAGTTTTCTGTGAATTAAAGACTTAGAGTTAAACAATACGAAAGATTAGAATTAAAAAAATGGTTTTGATTACATCAAATAACCCAACAAAATAATGTTGATTGGAATAATAGCCGCTGAATGGAAAATTTTGTGAACTGTCATAGAATTTATAAAACCAATCAGAATCTATAATATCATTATTATAAGGATAGGCTGTTAAAACAACTTCACGATCGGATTCGATATCTAATTTCCAGTAATGATTATTAATCGATAAAAAGTGATTAAATTGGTTTTGGTTTGCATCGAAAAGTGTTAACCCAGGACTAAATTCTTCATTCGCATCGTTAGAATTGCAACAAAATTCGTTATGAGTTTGATTTACATACAAAAATGTAACCAATACTGCTTAAAATTTTTTTTACAAATACATCAATTAATTAATTTGCCAAAAGATTTAATTAAAAATTCATACCAATCACAAACGTTAATAAACCGAACTGCATATTCGCGTTAATATTGGTAAACATATCATTCAACAAAAGTTTTTTTAAACCATTTATTCAATAATAAAAATGATAAAAAAGTTGATACTAATTCTTTAAGGTAGATATTAAAAATTAGTTGTCACTAACATTCACCCAATACCTCACTAACTCATATATGATTAGGTCATTGCAAACCTACTGTACTCTTTTTAAAATGTTTTAATACTTTTAACCTTACCTGAAACGCTTTGCTAACGTAAACAGTATCTATTTTTCTTTCCGATGATCAGCAAATAAACTTAAAATAATGCAATAAAATCGATTATTAATAAATATAGCGCGTGAGTGAATATAAATTTTGAACATTTAACCATGACTTCCATAGAAAAAAAATCACATCCTTTAAACAAATGCACAAACATTTTTCATTGTTTATCTAAACATCAAAGCGATGATAAAACAGTCATTTAATTTATATTAATTAAACTTTTATTTAAGAAATAATCTAATTACACTATAATCCAATATTTTCATCGTAAACAATTAAAGACTAGGTTTTAATAAGTTATTGTTAATTTTTTCAATTTTTTATGGTTTATCAAAAAGCATTACCAATGAGAATGCTTTAGAAGATTACCATTTAAATAATTAATAAATCGACAAATATTATATAAATTGAATAAGAAACTGAGCTTTATTTTTTTTGGGTATCTTTATCTTTCACTTAATAAACGTTTGGTGGCGAAGAAAGTGAATCAACTGCTGCCTCGAATGTATATACATCTGATTCCTTAACGCATTAAACGTCGCCTCAATCAGTGGTTCGATCTTAAGATAATCGGCCGCCAAAATCAGCTCATATAATATGTCTAGTCGTTTCTAAATCAAGTTTTTTTGTAGAAAACCAAAACGATTAAAACATTAACACAAATATTTAGTTTTTTTAATTCTTCACTAGATTTTAAATGAAAATAATTTATAAAAAATGTTGGGAATGCATAGATTTTTACATAAAACGGATCAAATCGGTATCGAATATAATGGTTGGATGAAACGGAAACGTCAGATAAAATATGTCTACACTAAAACAATTAGTTTGAATACATTAAAGAAGTTGCGGTCGAATTGATCCAATTTGGAGGAATCTCCACCAACAGCGCCACGCAAGTCGTACTTGTGTTGTTCGCACCAATCCATTATCATATAAATAGTCCACGATTTGATTGAAACATTAATGCATACGTTTTGGTTATTCTCGTTAATCACACCATTGTTTATGTATTGTCTGATTTTACCAGACATTACAGCCAAATCCATATTCATTATGAATAGTTGGCCATCAACCGAACGAATACGTATATTTTCAAGTTTCGGCATAATCGTTAGATAAACAATAATTAAATGTATAATAATATGATATTAATCAGCTTATTAATCAGTCAATATTAATAATTGTTATTATTGGAGTGAAACGTCACAATATGACGTATGTCTGGCTGTTCACTAGTGTACTGTATGGGTATTTGGGCTGATTGTCCAGTTTTTAATTATATCGGTTATTTTTATCGTCAAATTCAGGACGAATATTAATAAATTTTGGCTACCAGTATAAAACTGTGTAGAAATTTTAAGCTTTGAGTGTACCAGCCGTTTGTTAATCTTTATTAATCGTTGCACTGTTAGAAACTGTAAACCTATAATCCGATCTCTGAGTTCAATACAAATATCGTTTAAGTCTCTAACTTTTGGGCTTTTCATCACCCCTTTTAGTTGTTTTATAGAAAATTCGATCTTATTGATTTGACTACGTTTTTTTGCTTCCGTCTGTGTGTCCTTAAAGGCTGCACGTACTATAAGGCTCATTTAGTCTTAGAAGCTATCCCAAAGTCAATATAAGTTCACACTTACGATTAACTTAAATATGTAATAAAAAAAGTGAGCTCTTTATCAACGTTTTGCGTCTTGGTTTTTTATGTTTTTATAAACTTAGAGTAAAAATGTTAAACGTATACATTTAAGTCAAGAAATTTAAAAAAATTGTGCTATAGAAAACCAGCGAAGTTTTTGTTCAAATCAAAGGCGATGTTTATCTAGAGGCACAGGACCCAGACCTAGACCTTTAAAAATGTAGACCATATCCTGGCTAAGAAGTAGAAGTTTGAACAGGTATAACCCCAATAAGAAAGTTAGTTTTATTAAAATATGTGTTAATAAAAAAATGATCACATGAAATTAAATATAATGGTCTTGAGAAAGCTTATCTCTGACCTCAATGAATGCTCTGCATATTTTTAAGAGAAAAATAAACTCTTACGAACTCGTTAGTCGCAAGTTAAGTGATTTAATAATTTTACATTAAAATAAAGTACTATCTATATTCAAATTGCGAAATTCTAAACGAATGTCTGCGTTAAATAATAACACAGTCATATTAATTATATGTCACATGAGATGAGCTTTAGATAGAAAAATTAGCCTAAAAAATAAAAGCATGGAAATAAATCATAATCTATTTATTCATTAAAAAATTTCTAATTGCATTCGAGTTAGATATTTTCATTCTCATATTTTCATCTTTATTTTTTTTATTTTTTAATTTTTTAGAAATTATAATTTCTCACGTATTCAGATATATATCTTCATGTTATTAAAAATACGGCACACAAGATCTTGTAACGTAAAAAAGTTTTTTATTTTTTTAAAGTGGGCTAAAAAAAGTTTTCTTATTTTAAAACTTAAATTACTAGCGTTACACTGTGCATGGGAATTATAGATACCATTTATGTTAAGCAAACATTTGGATATTTAACAATAGAAAATTTAAAAAAATAAAACTATACAATTGCTCAAAATCTAATTAAGGCGCAGTTGGTTTACTATTATTGCAATATGAATAAAATAATAATAAATTATATACAGCATTATACTGTAATATATACCGTAAGTATGCGATGAGACGCATAAACGCAGTAAATAATTTGCTAATTGCATCGTTACATTTCAAATGGAAAACTTGATATAAAACATTATGAGTTAATGATCATTTTTATTAAAAAAAAATCAGGATTAATAATGAAAATACAAATACGGCCGTTTATGCTCGACTCACATTAAAGCCTTAAATACTTTAGAAATACTTTAGCATTTAACATACCAGCACGGCTTTTACGTTTAGGAATGGTTCGGTCCTCAGTAGGACGCAGTGTTTGAATAATTGAACTATATTTCATATGCAAAATTACGACATATTTAAACTGATAATGATATCCGACAAGACGTATATACTTTAATCTAAAATTAAGTGATTTTTCGTAACAAAGAAGTCATAAATCTTGAAGCATTTCTCCAACAGTTGGGATAAAAAAATTAAATCAATTAGGCTTAAACTGTTTTTCTTTTAGAAAACAACTAGTGTTACCAGAATATAAATATAGACAAAAAAATTATTTTTTTTCTTAGACCACAGAATAGAAGTTAAGAAAGAATATAAAATTTTATTGCTTTTATTTTGTTTGTTTATTATGCATTGTTATCACTATCCTTAATTCAATTTCACAAAAAAAGATGTACAATGGAAAAAAATATTACTATTATTCTTTTTATTCGTTTAATATCAAGAAATTATTACACACAAAAAAATAATGAATTAAAATGTGCAAAATGAGAGAGACCAATGAAAAAATCTTTAGTAAACACAAATAAATTTTTCAAACTGACTGATCAATTTTTCAAAACAATAATATCGTATCTAAAATTTTATTTAAAAATATGATATACTCTAAAAAAGCTATATTCTTTCAATGGAGTGGTGTTGGCCCTTGATTGGAATACCCAGCGACGGCAACTTGTCCTGATGGTCAAGCGACGAGTGTTCTAACGTGTTCTGCGGCACTATATTAATGTAGTTTAGTTTGAACGCTTGCTTATCAGTATATTCGGCCAAATGATGCAATTGCGAGACCACTGCTGCGATTTCTTTTCTCAGTTGATTTTCTAAGCCGCGTCCAACTCTTCGCCTGATTAAAAGTAGTGGAACAGAATTTTAAATGCTATTTCTATTATTCATTATCTATTGTGTTGCGGAGATAATATCCGTTAGTAGTATAGTTTACCCCGGTTCTGGCCGAAATTCAAATATAAACCCGGTTCTGGCCGAAAGTAATATATAATAACA
>JAQIXJ010000590.1:0-30654 GCA_034700185.1 Phthiracarus laevigatus
AAATTAATCCAATTCCCTTTATTAGAGTAAAGATCAAAATCCCTTTATTAGAGTAAAGTTCAAAATCCCTTAATTAACGTAAGAAATTTTAAAATCCCTTAATAAGAGTAAAGATCAAAATCCCTTTATTAAAGTAAGAGTGTGCACGGACGGACAGACGGACAGACGGACAGACATACCCAAATCCATATATCTGACAAATTTGCAAAGTCAGATAAAAAATAACTTCCCTAAAAATTTCATTACAATTTTTATTCTTAAGTTTTTTATCTGACTTTTTGGCAGATATACGGATTAGACAATGTACGTCTGTCCGTCCGTCCGTCTGTGCACTCTACTAGTATATATCCAGTTCGCTTAGCTCACATCGTCCTATATTAAATAAGGGATTTTAAGGTTAAAAATGACAAAAAATAACATCGAAAATTAGGGTCAAATTTGGGATCAGGAGATTCCGTTTTTATATTAATTAAGGAATTTTATTTCGTAAAGAACAGTTAAAATATATGTCTGGAATATCTGGTAAAAATGTTGAAATTTAGACAAAAACAGCCAAAAATCTGAACGGGATATTCCGTTTTTATAGGCAATTATGGCAAAAATCGAGTAAAAAAACTGAATGGGAAATTCTTTTTTATAATTTTAATTTGGACAATAAGGATCAAAATAGGATAAAAATAGCCAAAATTATTGAATCTTCCGAAATTATAAGCAAAAAACTAAACTTTAATAAAAATAATATAAACTAATGAGAGCGAACGAACGGAGAGAGCGAGCGACCATATACTAACTGAAACTAACTTTACAAAGTCTCATATTATGACCATATCGATCTTGTTTGTATTTTCGCTTCGATGTTCGAGTTTAATAGATTTATGAAAATCTTATAACGATGTAATAATGTTTCCTACACCTTTTAGAAACAGAAATCTTAGTATTACTTGGCTTACGAATAGCGATCAGAGCGGTATGGTTTGTTTCAGGCATAAGTCTTTTTCACGGCAATGCGGTTTGTATTAAAAGTTTTACAATCAATTCGGCCAATATTTCAATATCCGTATTTAATTTTTTATTAAGAGAGAATATCGCAAAATTCTGAACACGTGGAAAATACTGACAGGCATACGAATTGTATTCGCGATTGCAATAAGTATTTACGCGCTAATAAAGTTTACGGTAAGTGTGTTACGTTATTAAGATTTAGTGGAAAATTGCTTTGTTTTTAATTTTTTATGAGAAAAAAATATCGCTTAACTTATAGAAAGATATAGGGTCATATTTCGATAAATTGCCACTTCAAGTGGATTCCGATCAAGACGTTTTCCGAATGGCAGCTGAATTTATATTATTTATCAACTTTCTTGAGTTGGGCCCAATTTGGCTTATTATACTGGTTAGTTATTCTCTATTAAAATCGTTTAACTCTATTATTTTGTTGAAAACCCTTAGATCGCGCTTATTATCTATGTTCATCAGCGCGGCATCGAAATCAAAGGCAAGAAAAGTCAGGTGACCCAACTAAACCACTGGGGAACTAATGTGGACCATAGCGACCCCACTGCTCATAATATTTATAACAAATATAATGGCCAGTCAAACGGCTCAACGCAGCATCCGAAACCATATACGCAACCGCTCTCTTCCAGCACCACATTTGTCGCACAACCGGAGCCAAAACGTCTAAGCGCTATCAAACTAGAGGACGAGTATTCGGCGCGTAAGATGTCCACCAGATCCACATCGTTTTTGTTGCCAAATATTCAAGCGGAAAACATTGTGTCGATACCGCGCGTTCGCCAACCGCTGCCACCAAAAGACTATGACGTTCAAAGCAATATAAAGTCGTTCGAAAACCGAGCGTTTGACGGAAAAGTTTACCGTCAAGTGAGTAATGTGTCCGCATTAGTGAATAAGAGGCACAGCTATTTGTTCAATGATTACGCAACCGAACCCACTAGTAATCTTCGCAAAACGAATAGCTTCGCTGGCGGTCAACGACCTTCGGTGGTCGCTTATAATAGGAGCAGTGTTGGCGGTGTGGATGAAACGGACGAAATTCCAGTTCGACCGTTTGACGGCAATACCGACCTGTTTCAGCCAATAACGATAAAACGAGCCAAATTAAAAAATTAAATAATTTTTTTATCTAACTTTTTTTTGTATTACATTACTTTAGTTTAGGGTTTCATACAATTTTTTTGTTATTAATTATATTTTGATATGCGATAGCTATGTAAGGGTATTATCTATTTTACTCCGTAGTTATTATTATTGCTTCATAAAAAAAGACGAGTGAAAATATCATGTGAAAAGTGTTACCTCAAATGCTTATCTCTGGCTTAGAGTTTTAAGTTCAAATATTTGTTAAGGCTATAATATTGATATAAGACTCTAAAAAGATTTAAGTGGTTGTAAATAAAAAACTCAATTATTATCGAAGTCATCTACAAATATATTTGTGAATACTTTTTTGCCTTTTTTTATTTGGTCCGTTACGTTTTCATTATATTCATTATTCTCAAGAGTGTAGAAGACTGTGTCTAAGAGCGGAATCGAATAAATCGGAATAAATTAGTTTGAAAATAATTTAATGAAAACTCCTGTAAATTTAGTTTGCGAATTCCTTATAGTAATTAGTGAGACTTACCAATAAAAATATTTTAACTTTGACGCTACTAACGTGGAAGCTTAAGAAAGATAGCAAAAATATTTAAGTAATTAAACACTTAAACAGTTGTTACGCTGGAGAACAATCTGTTTTTACTTTACTGTAAAAACAAAACAGAATACCGTTTAATTGTCTTAATTAAGATAACTTTATATTTTTCTTTTTTTTGTAATGGAAATTAAATTCTATATTTGCAAATCATTTATGCAATCAAAATAATTGTTTACAAATTTAAAAATTCGATGAGTTAATAAAAAATGTAATCATTCGTTATTACTAATGATTAGCATAAGCTCATAGAATATTTTTGTCAAAAGAAAACATAATAATAGAATTCCGCTAACGTTTAAAAAAGTTTACCATTGCATTTATAAATGAACTAAAACCTTTCAAACATAAACTTTTCTTTAACTTAAAATAAACAATACATTATTTATAGTAAACTATTTAATTACATGGAAGAAATTCGGTGTACTTAAGCGGCACATAAGATATATTTTATTCCCAATCACGCGAATGTTCTGGCAATGACTTTGAGCAAAACCATGAACACAAAAAAAACAAAATATTTTATTTTAAGATAAACGTGACTATTTTTGTGGTCAATAAACAATGGCTAAGCAAATAATATATACGATTGCCATAGCAATAAGAATTATGGTAAAATATTTGCACAAATGCCCACAATCGCCAGTATATAAAAGTAAACCTGCCATTTCAGCCAAACACCTACAGTAAAACCAAGACAAGTGAAATGTCCATATAATATCTTGTCCGTAGATATATATACAATAAGACAGCAAGTTTTTAATAAAGGTTTTAATAAAATGTTAAGTTTAGATTCCTATTACTTTGATTGTCCTGATCTATTAAAATCGATAAGAAATTTTCGATATTCGTTAATACTGATGAGATGCGGCACCGTTTTGTTCACAATCGGACTCATTATTAAATTCGTATTCTATCCGATAAACGTTTTTGAATTGGTTCTCACAGTATTCACATCGATCATTGGCTTTCTTTTCATATTTATCGGAACAATTTGTGCCGATATTACAGTGTCCAGTATTGGCAAATCATTAACCGGTTATTCGACGTACCGTTCTATTCATAGCTCTATGATAACTTTAGATAAAGACACGATTTGATTGACTAATGTGTGTGTGTCTGTGTGTGTGTGATATGTATGTTTTTAAAACTATTTTATGTAATTAAAACTTGAAAATAGTTTACTCTTAAATAAAAAATGAGAAACTCTATAGTTTTGAATCATTAGTTGTTTATTTATTATACTTTTATTTTGCTAATCTATAAGTTTTTTAATGGTAAACAATTTTACAATTTATTCCAAATCACAAAAAAACGATATATTAATTTTACTTATAAAAATGTTTCAACTTTAAATCTTTACGCGATTTTTATTTAACCGGTTTGTTTGGGTTTTTTGATTTCGATTTCGATTTCGATTTCGATTCCGACTTCGACTTCGATTTCGTTTTTTGGACCTGCGACGACAAACCCTCGCCGATAATAAAGGGATCCGTTGATTTATATCCTATTCGCGAGGCTTCGATTTTATTTTTATTTTCTTCGATTTCTTCTTGTTTTTTAAAGTAATCGAATTTTTTCGTTATATCCGCATCTTTTATATTTCGCTGATTTACGTTGTTTTTATTTATATCGTCATCCACTTTACGGTGCTTTCTTTTGGGTTTATTGGATCGTTTAAAGAACATGATATACACCAGAATACCAATGACTATTAGACCAATGGCTAATAAAGCTAAAATAATGAACAAAGGCATCATTGGTGAGGCCATAATTTTAATGTGTTTTGATTTAAGATTCGAAATAATTGTGTATCAGTTAACTATAATAAGTCGCGAGATAATAATGATTCCTTATTAACGGAATTATATTCACACTATTCATTCCTCTGTTCTCGTAAACCCTTTATAGCTATTATAGCCAGTATCATATTATATTGTTTATAATACACATTATATATTGTTGTATTGATACAATATATATAAGCACATTATATGCTAAAAACCTTTCTAGATATTTATAGGTAAAAGCGGTAAAAATAATATATTTTGGTATTTTAGGAGAACGTGGCGGAGAACGGAGTTTATTTCTTTCTATTAATAAAGTCTTAGTGAAAAAGTCAATCGCTCGATTATTTTAAAACGCATAAAATTAACGAAATTTCTTATTAATAAAATTACGAGATTTTATAGATTTTTAAAACATGTTTTAATTAAGGTAATTAAGGTTAGCCCTCCCTTACTTTTAGATGGACGAGTCGCGCACCTCTTCTTTTTGCGCCGAAGGCGTTATCATAAAATCGTTAGAAATTATAATTTTGTAAAAATGCATGATTTTAATAACTGTAAGCTTTTACAACAATTATTTCAAAATTTTTATTTATAACGCTTTTTACAACATTAGTTCCCACATAATGCAAAATTACCTGTGTCTGTGTTTTTAAACAAAAAATTTATAATTAAATACGTAAACATAAATTATATTTAAACAAAAAATGAATTCATAAACTAATAATTATTATAGTTTTAACTTAACGCAATAACGCAATAATTATAGAAAACCGTGAGCTCGTTAGGTATGATTTTTGCCATTACTATTGAATATGATACGGTTGATCGGTGAACACAACATCCGTTATATTATAATGCGGTCCAGTTGTGGGATACATTGAACCATTATATATAAAATAGCGTTTACCTTTTATCCGGTACGTAAATATACCCTAAATAAATATGTGCTTTTAAATACCTCAAAAACAACATAAAATTAGTTATTACCGCGCTTTTTAAGGCTCTAAACGTTATGGATAGTAATTTGGCGTAACGGTACTCTCCAGGACCGTTAGCAATAAGTTCCATCTCTTCAATGAAACTTATTAGCGTTGCGTTCGTAGAGTTTAAGCTAATCACTTGATCTGCGGTTTGATTTACGTTATACGCGGTAACGAATCCTTGCGTAATATTTTTATTGTATTCGTTCCATTCGTTTGACAAATACAAGTCATTTTGCCAATCAATGGAATTTGTCCAATAACCAAATTTTACTTCAAATCCATAAGCGTAATATAGTAGTAACAAAATTAGTAAATGTTTCATTATACTATTAAACTATATATATTTTAAGTATAAGTGGTTGAAAAAATTAGTTTGAATATAAAGTTGTTGTTCAAATTGTGCATATTTTGGTAAACTGTGCTTAATAGTGTCATAAACAATGCTTAAATAATAAAAAAAGATAAGATAAATATATACTAATACTCTTTTTATCATAAAAAAACAACATTATTGCATTCTTTCTCAGAAATATTAATATTAATTATGTTTTATTACAATTATTCAAATACTAGAGACCAGAGGCAATATTTGACGCAAATTACTCTTTTTACAGAATTGAATTTATTCTCAAAAATATACATATAAATTTAATGATGTGTTTAAATGAATGCTTGGAAGAAAAGCCAGCGGAAGTTTATAAAACAAGTCATCCCTAAATTGTACCCAAGTCGCGATTTCTCCCTTCCATCAGGACTCTGCAACCTCTAACTCATCGAAAAAGACACTCGAATTTTTGGAAACAATAACATATCGTATATAATTCCTTTACAGTGGATGCCAAATAGTTACGACGTAAGCTAATTGTGATTACTTTTTATGGGGTTGTTTTAAAAGTAAAATAAATAAGCTAAAATAAGTACAATAAACTGTCTAAAAAGGTGATAAAAGATGAAGTTCGGAAAATTCCTCAAGAAACGATATATCTCTTACTAAAATCATGGCCAAAAAGATGTCTCCTTTTATATTATATAAACAATGCCCATATTGAGAAAAATAATCGAAATCGAATAACTAATAAAAGTTTTATAAATGTTTAAGTGTTCATTTTGATTTTTTTGCCACTCTATGTCCGATGTGTTGGATGCTTTATCGCAAATGCACTTCAATAGCTGAAGTCTCTGAAGTCTTTGCAAACATCATTTTTGCTGTATGTGTTGTTTAGCCTAAACTTCGGTGTTTTAACCCCTTAATCATTTGCTATTTGGTGTTCTCAGGTTTGTTAAATAGCGGTTAAGTTTTTGGTCGACAAACACAATTTATCTTCTTTCACAATTTAAAGTCAAAGCAAACAATACCGATGTCATTCATTATTCAAAACCAAACATTACACAATTAATACACTGGTTCAATATGCAGATCTATGTAGACTAATGATAACAACAGTATATTGAATAAAATTTTAAACAAAAATTGTATAATGTGATGAACATTTCGTCTAATACCTATCCCACGTTAGTGTAAATGTTTATTTTGTCATTGAATCTCCACCATGTGATCTATGAGCCAGGATTGCACTGATTTGCAAAAAAAAAACGATAAACCAATAACATATAACAATTTTAATTTTTTGGTTAATGATTATTTTAGAATATATATCTCAAACGCATTTTCCCAAAATAAGAATTTCGGAAAAGTTGATTTAAATTATTTATAAACAATATAATTAATTATATTTCCAGAACTATCAGTAATACCATCAGTTGGTGACGATAATTATGCTTAGTACTTATAAGAACCGTAAACTAGTCGAAACTAAGTATTTATAACGACAATCATTAATTATAAAAACTATGGATGAGTTGGTGAATAATAGCAGTGGTCGGCTCGCTGTGGCAAAAACGCAACCAATTCCACTCTAGAATATTCGTTCTTCGCTTCTCTTTTGTTGAACCTTTTTCTTTGGCTCCACTCTAGTCTTATCTTAACTCATATCTCTCTTGACCGTTGGGTCTGTAATAGTATTCCAAATAATAATTATTATTTAGTTTGAAATAAAGTTGTAATTTTAAAAATTAATCAGTTATAGCTTTATTTTTGTGGCCGAAAATAAGATGAGTTTATGTCCAGAATATTAAAATATTATTAAAAAATATTTACTATAAAAGTGAATAATTGTACTTCAATTGCGGTGTTTAGTCTAAGATTTAGTGATTTAAGGTTAGTTTTCAAAAAATCCGAACAAAACTTGTTATTTTAATTTAGAAACTGATTTTTGTTATTTCCAAATAAAAACAATTTTTACTAAATTAGTTTACTTATCTATTAAACGAAATAAAACACAACAATTCTTAGAAACTTAAATTAATTATATTCCAAGTCAACAGTTAATCATAGTTCAAATCATTATGACACAAACAATGTTGCAGTTCATTGGAGAATAATCTCCAAAAGAAAATACGGGAAAAATTTGAAACCAGACAAAGTTCAAAAGAAGTCACGTTTGATGAAGTCGATGGGAAACTTTGAACACATATATAACTCAAAAGAAAAGTTTTAAATCCTCTCTATTGAATTTCAACCATCAGGAAAATATAAAATAAGGTAAGATAAGCAAACCGAACAGTAATTTTATTCAAAAAAAACAGAGAAAGATATTTACAAATTTACGGTTACACTAAAAATATCATAAACGTTGTCATTTGATTAAACTATATTTAAGTTAAACATTAAAAAATATTTCAATATGATTTACAGTACAACAAAACTTCATTAACAATCGCGTTAATATCTTATTTTTTCTGACTAAATGGTGTCACTAAAGAGCTTCGACTGTTGCCCGGAATTTTGGCGTACGGGTCGAGTCCCGTAATAAACTCTTCTGTCGATTGCTTTTTTACTTTTAATTTTGACTTATTTTTATTTGAGTCCGTATCGTCGCTCGATTCAGCCTTTGTTTCGTACTCGAATTTCTTTGTTATATCCGCTTCATTGATCTTTCGCTCATATTTGCCATTGTTTTCCGAACTTTTTTCCGATTTGTTTTCCGACTTAAGGCTCATTAATTGCGGTAATTTAAATCGCGGTTTTTTGCTTTTGCGTCGTTTCTTACCAGGTTTTAGGAAATATAAGAGAAACAGCAGAACACCAATTATTAGTAAACCAATAATAATGCAAGAAATAACGATAATAAGTACCACTGAAGCCATTTACTCATTTACAAATTATTAGTAATCAAATCATTTAAAACTATTTTTCTTTTCTTAATTTTAACGATTTTATTTATTGTTTTATCTTAGTTTTTAAAGTAATAATCTCGTGGACGATAACAAACGAAAATTATACTATAAGAAATTAATTAAAAGATCTATAATTTCTATCGCGTTAATCAACAATAGTTTCATTGTTTATTTTTCCGCACTAAAAAGGCTTCGATTTACAGTAGGCCTACATATAAAAACAAGTCGTCGTAAGATTTTAACAAGTTCATCATTCGACCATTTTGTTAAACTTTATTTAAAAAAGATAACAATGCGAATATAAATCTATTTGTGGTTATTTTTTTTAAAGAGATGTTACATAGATTAAGGTCATTCGATGTACGAAGAAAGAAAGAAATAGTGGGATATTACTGATACAGTGTTTTAAACTTATACACCCTTTTCACGTTTTTATGATGATGTTTAGGTGTGTTTTATAAAGAAAAATGAGACAAAAACAGTCACTTTATTGTAGAGATCGAAAGATATTTATGTAGATGTATATACATAATCAGGATTTTAACATTCCTTCTAAAGTCAAATGAATGTCCCAGGAGTTTATGAACGATGGCTTAATATTCCATTTTATATATTATTCACATATTCTTATACTTAATAATAAATCTAACCAATAAAAGTATTGAAATTAATGAGTACTGTTTTAAGATTAAATGAAGTAATTAGGAAACACGTTCGTTCAAATTAAACATTAAAATTTCAAAGCAAATCCCTTGGGAACGCGTTAGTTAAATAATATACTAGTAAACTAATACTAACAGTTAAGTAAACGTTTTGTCTTACTTCTATTAACAATTAATATTATTTATTGTTGTTTTAGTCGAAATTTTTAAGATTCATTTTTTTACAAAATATTTGCAAAAAAAAACATAATTCATACAACAAAATCTTAACATTAACTAAAATTTTTCTCATTTATAAGTGTTTTAAAAATATTTCGAACATAAAAAAACAGTCTTCGCATTTAGTTACAAATAAAGATCATATTACAGTCTTGAGAAAAATACAATTTCATAGTTAGTCGTAGAGTAAAGTTTGTAATTAAAAAAAACGTTCGTATAAAGTATACTACAAAAAACTCATCATATAATACATTTTGGTTTAATACGCAAATATTAAAAAAAAATTAATATCATAAAAGTGACAGTAAAGTTACCTATAATATAAACTCTATAAATTTGGTACACAGTGTCAGAACATCTTTGATGTATAATAGATTGTGTATATAAAAAACATTTGTTCACACAAATATATATTTTGTCAGATCTTTTTTCCAGAATATATATATATATTTATATATATACAAAAAATTTGTGACAAAAAACAAAATAATGAAAAAAGTTATATAAAAAACTAACAAAATAACAAAACGTGCATTAAATAGAAATTATTAAAAAAATATTGTGTTGCACAAAAAAGTGTGATACGAAAATAAATTGTGTGTGTGTTAAGGAAATAGCAATGTTATTATACGGTAAATTGTCTTTTTTATCTTCAGAGATTCAAATTGTGACGTGAATTACACAATACTTGCGAATTGCAACGATTCCGTGCGATTTGTTCGTAAGGCAACATAACGCGTGATTTTAAAGCACTGACTGGACGTCTCGTGGTTTTACACTTCCAATATAAGTTTATCAAAGTTTCTGGAGAGATTCAGTTCAACTCGAGTTTTCGAAGTATAATAATAATAATAATAATAATAATAATAGTAATAACCAAATATTTTCTCAAATATACAAATATAAACTATTTATAGCCAAAAAAACACTTTTCATTTGCGGTTAAAAATTGTATTAAACGGGCGCAGTGGACGGCGTCGACCGCGATGTGGATATGTGTGAACGCGGCGATGGCTGACCATTAGGGTTGTAACACGCCATGGGAATCGTGTTGTGACCAGTTCGCGGTGACGGCTGCATCGCATAACTTCCAGCCGAAGAGGTTGAGCTGCGCGGTATGTGACCGTGATATATCTGCGGCGACGGCTGAGAACTAACACTGCCGCCACCGCCCATCTTGTAGTGACCTGTTGAGTCTAAACTGTGGTGGGATAGAGAACGGGATGCGTTCAGACTCGACAGCGTCGACATCTTCAGTTTGGCCATATCTTCCAGTCTCGTGATATCACTAAGCTCTTGGTAATTAGAGTACACTATGAGATACGCGAATACGTTAACAATTGTGAGCAAAAACCATATAATGAGCATAGCCTGGTGATACGCGAAGTATAAGTCCTGCAAAAGTTTTTTATATTACAATCTATTAGAGTGTTTTTGTTGGCGAATAAGTTGTTAATAATGAAATTGAAAGACGTGTAACCAATACGTACGTTAACGATTGATTGAAAAATAATCGAAACCGTTCGCCATACGATAAATATACTCATCGCTCGCAACCAGTACTTGAATTTGATTTCGTGCTCTTTCCTCAACGCAGCCATTAATATTAATGAAGAGACGAGCGTGTAAACCGCTGAAGCAAATAAAATAACCGCAATTGCCATTAGTGTTCGGCGAACTATAAACAACAAGAGAGAGGAAAAAATTGCAAAAATCAATTAAAAATTTTTCTCTCCAATAACGATAACAACGGCGAACGTTATTATGTTTCGAGAGAATTTTATTTCGACGGTTTTTTAAAAGTCAATATATACTAGTCATATATATGCGTGTTTGACTATTATTGGGGGAAAAAATGCGGGCAGACTTACTGTGCGGATTTCCACTGTAGACAAAAAGAAAGCTAATGCCAAACGAACGAAAATGCGTAGAGCCTGGCGATGCCACAAATAAACAGTACGTGTCGAATATCGCTAAACCAATTTGCAACAGACTCTCCACCTGTAATCCACCAAAACATAACAGAATAAAGTTGTAGTAATAACGAAATTTTTTATAATAAATAAATATGCGTTGAATTTGAAAAAATAGCGAAACATTATATCGCTTAGTAATATAATATTAAAATTTGAAATAATTGGCATAAACTCAAATATTTAATCGCTTTTTTTAAGCTAATAATGCTAAATATACGTATGATATATTTATAATTATATATTGTCTATACATATAGTTTTGTTTTGACTCAAAAAAGGGTGTGTACTGTACTGCACAACTGCACGCAACTTATGTCTAACTAAACCCAATCAAATGGATCAGCTCTTCAGTGGTTGTAAGAGCGTATACGCATAAAAGTAATACTCACTAATGTGTAAATGGCTGCCAAATAGCTTCCCTTCTGGAGATCAGTGAATATCGCGTTGCGAACAATAGGTCTCCTTTGCCACCATTTTAGCTTCAATTTTCGACTTCCGGCCAAAGTTCGAGATCGAGTGGTGGCGATCGATGTGGTGCTCTTGGCGTACGAGTGTATCGATGACGGCATCGCTCACCACCGCTGCAATTTCAATGTTTATTTGATGAAAACACAGCGAAAAACGTTACTGTTTTCGCACCAATATTATGAATTGTCTGACCACAGCCTTCAACCACTAACGAATATAACGATCAACAATATCAATACACGAACCTGTTTTGCGCACTATTTTCCACGCATCCATTTCGACAACACGTCACAACTATTACAGACCATTGTGCCTAACTATATTATTATCCCGTATTGCCTAAAAACTGAAATGTTTTTTTTAGAAAAAACAATTAAAATGAAAACCAACTTTTTTTTAATGAACGAGTGCTCGCTATCAGTTTTGTTGCATAAATTTAGCGTTACAATTACTTTTATACTGGAGTGCAATCAAAAATTATTCTTTTTATTTCGACATACCGTATACGGAAAAATCTAGGTTTCAGATTTAAAAACTTTTAGATTTACAAGTATTGCCCATGTTTGCGCAAAAAATTAAGAAATTTATTGAAAATAGAGACATTTAGTGTTATATAGCACTGCAGAGTAATCCAACATTAACCCTTAAAATTAAATAAATAAAAAAATTCAATTGGGGCAAAACACATCGATTTAAATAATATTTTCTTCGATTTTCTAGGGGTTGAAAGCTTCTGGCCACCAGTATTTGGTAACCATATACTGTGGTAAAAAACCTGAAATCACACCACTTTGCATACTACAAATCAGAATTCTGTGCACTATTTGAGTAAACATATATGTAACTTTTTTATCGAATCGATCTGAAATAATTATACGTTGTTTATTTGCTTGTGGCTTACGTTAGTATTTCACGTGTTTTACATATGTGCTTATAAAAAATTATGTAGAAAACTAACGTTAAGATTAAATTCTATTTATTTAGTAAATAAATTGAAATAAAGGAAAAATACTACATTAGTTAAGGTAGATATTTGTTCGAGTGTGAGTACTGAATTAAAATTAAAGAATAGAATTTAAAATTGTAATATTTGATCAAATAATGCAAATAAAACCTTCGAAGTTAGAAAGTGCAACATATAAAGTTGCCTAATAAATTAATATAATCATTCGCATAAACATTGAATATTATGTAAATTAGTTGCAAATTTTATTAAAACTTATTTTTCTCAAAATTGAAATTACTTAAACGAAACATTTATTTAAATAAAAATATTATCCAGGGCAAACCAATATTTGTTACTTCAGCCAAACATTAGAGGGCTAAGAAAGCTAATATTTTGACAAAGAGTTTTTCACATTTGACCAAAAACTTTTCAAATGTCCTTGAAATTAAAAAATCTTGTGGATTTCTGTAAAAAATCCTGGGGCTGAATCCTTTTTGGAATAATATTCAGGAAGCCTTATTCATTAATATAAACTTCTATCCAACGCAAAAGATACTTGGTAAAAATTTTTTATAGCGCAAATAGTCAAGTCTATTTCTGAGGATGAAATACTATTTGAGTTTCGGCTCACAAATTAACTTCTAATCGAATGTACAGGTAAATCGGATTGTTTTTCAAAAGAAAATGTACGATTTGTGTGGCATTGGGTTTGAGCTTTATTTTTACGTGTTATACACATAAACAAAATATTCCGCGATCATATCTTGCTCGCAGTAAGCTCTAAGAAACAATAGATAAATTTTTTATTTGGGAATATTGTAAAGCTGTCGCGTTTTAGAAAATCTAGAAATACGTAGAATATGAGTGACACTCCCTTCTGGAACCTCGAAGTGTGGTAACCTTCACGCGTCACCAGAGTAACAGTCGAGCTGGTTATCGCGCTTTAAATGAAGCGGTACTGCGTTTCACTTACATAAGACATAAGTTTGAAACCAAAAAAGCTTTCTTTTTTTCGTTGATAATCGTGTGCACCAAATAATCGTCACTCAAAATTGTTTTATCCTAAAAGTGATGCCAACTATAAATAGCGAGTCTTCGATGAGCGCAGAGCTTACTAAAGTAATGTCAACGCGATCTAACAGTGATTCAGACATAATGAAAAACCGAAGAATCAGCGATAGTGGTCTATACGATGGTTTCAAACCTGTTAACGAACGGATGCTTTTCAAGGGAAACTCGCTTCAGTTAACAAAGTTTATTTTCGAGGACAACGAGGGAAAGGAGCGATCGGTGGAAGGAATACAGAAAAAGTTTAAGAATGGAAGCACCACTAACGACAACGCAACCTGCGTTCTCAGCATTGCAATACTGAAGCGTCATATTCTCTGCGATTGTCTCATTCTAGTCAAACAGTATAGACCGCCGATAAAAGCCTATACTCTCGAATTTCCATCCAAGATTGTTGAGCATTCCGACGAAATCAATACCGGAGAAGCGGCTATTAAGGAATTAGAGGATAATACTGGCTATAAGTCCACAGTTGTTAACCATATTAGTCCATATACTGCTATCGATCCGGGTATGAATTTTAGGATATCTTATGAAATTGATTAAAACTTTTACCCTTTAATACAACTTTTTTAATACAACAATTTTTCTGATTCATTTTCAAAAACTGGTCAGACTTGACCAAACTGTATAGAAAATAGGTTAAAAACAATAAGATATATTAATTATTATTTAGCGGTAAGTGTTTGATAAGCCGCCTGTGAAAAATAAGTTAGAATTAATTAGTTAACTAAAATTGCATCAAATTTTTCAACAATTTATTTTATTGAAAATTTTAATGTTTACAATTTTTGGCATTTAAAAGCCGTTACAAAAAACCAAATACCGAAACTTAACTGAAAACCGGTTAATTTCGTTTACTCATTAACCTTCCCTAATGATTAAGCATAAAACTAATCGACAAATTTATTATATAATAGATTTAACTGATTCCCGCTTGAAAATGGTATCGCTGATGATTGACGGCGACGACCCAATTAAAAATGATTTTATAATCGGCGACGATAACAACGGAAAGATCACTAACATCGAAGTGATTCAAGTGCCCATTAATGGGTTGTTGGATCGTTTAACGACGTATAGTAATAACGGTATTATTATCGACTCGCGAGTGTACGCGTTCGCTATCGGTCTGAAGAAGGGAGAGAAGATGTCGCAACTCAGTGCACAGCAGGAACCTATCGAGGAGACCACTATTTAAAATTAGGATTTTTTTAGCTTTTGCCGCTAATTTGCATTTAACTATAAAAATAATTGTAAAAAATGCTCGATTATTTGCAATCTTAGTTAAAAAAAACGGAGATCTATTATTTCTAGTATATACTGTTTTTTTGCGATCTTATATTGTTACGCAATTATACTTTACAATTACGCAATGTAACTTGAATATTGTACTTATTTGTCAAAATATTGATTTGGTTTTCAAATTCAGTAATGTATTAAGTATATTTATTATTGAAATAAAATGAAAATTTTCTAACCATAACGAACTGGGAGATTATTAACGCAACAAAACGCTTTGTTAACGCAAAAACATTTGTTAGAATCACATTGAAAGTACTGTACACGTGAGACTGTGAGAACGTTTCAATATGAGTTTGGATACTTATTGCTATACCACAAGGAAACAATAGAGTTAACGCGGACGTGGAAAGATAAAAAGAAGTGCAGCACACGACACCGTCGCTGTGGCGCCCTTTTAAAGTCGGTTAATAATAATTATTAATAAAAAAAAGTGTTTTTTGTTTGTTTTGATATGGAAGACAACAAAAAATATTTTCGGAAGTTCAGTTTGGAATTCTTAGTGCATTTATCATTTGGGGATTAGTGAAATTTTTCTCTGAATCATCAAAGTTTAAACATTAAATTTAGATAAGAATTAAATTCAATTAAAAAAATAATGGATAATTGTTAGCAAATATAGTAAATATGCTTAATATAGTATTTTTTCGGTGGGGAAGTGAAATAACATTTATATCAAAATGACTGTAGCTTATACTGTAGATAGTAAATATAAATAGTTTATTTGTTGATTGCTTAAGAATTAGTCATCTTTAGTTTATCGCATTGATTATTTCGTATGTAGACATCATAAATAAACAATTATTCAGATTAACTTAGAATCGAATTATTTTAAGCTTAAGATTTAACGAAATCCGATGTACAAACTAAAATATTAAAAGTAACATTCGCTTTTAATATTATTTCGTGTATTATGCAAAATGTTTGAAACTTTTAATTATTACAACAGTTGTAAAAATAAAAAAGTATATTAGTTCTCAAAAATATTATATAGTCAATGCAAATTAGCAATAAAAAGAAATATAAAGTTTTACAAATAATATCCAAAAGAATAACTAAGAATAACTTTTTTAAAATGTTCCGTTATTTATTAAAAAAACAAATTTTTTAAAGAAAACATTTTTATCTCTACACTTGAGAGATTAAATAATTCGTATCTGTATTATGTTTGAATAATTATTCATTTCGAAAAAGAAAAACGCGAAGACATCTTTATCGACTACTTTTACAGCTATATTGCAAAACCAAAAATGAGCTGATAAGAAGAGAGTGAGGGAGAGAGGCATCAATAATGACAGTTTCAATGTTTTACGAATAGTTATCGGAAATCATTTGATGAAAAAGTGCAAAGTTTAACGAAAGTTCATCGAATGAGAAAAACATCGCACACTAGCTATCAATGTGATTGAGAGAAAAATTGCCTACATTAGCATTTTAAACGAAATACGCATTTTACTACCGAAATTGATTGATAAAAAAATTATCTATAGTTTTTTCGCTCTGAAACTATTAAGTGTGAATTTAGACGTGAAAATAACATGTTAAACAAATTGAAAAAACTGCGATTCGTGTTTTATCTGCTAATATCGCTCCATTCACTATCGTCGGTATCAGTGGTGGGCCAATCGTCATCAAAAGGTGGCCGAAAAAATTCTCAGATGATTGAGGACATTCAGCGAACCGTAAATCAAATTTGGACGGATTTGGAGAAGAATAGCGCCAAACACACGATTGATTGGCAACAAAAATTAGTGGGATTTGAAAATAACATTTTCATGCTCACCACTCGCATCGAGAAGATAATTGACTGGATCGACACGAACAAACTGAACAATAAAGTGTTTGACGACAGACTCGATAGGCTTGAATCAAAAGTTAGCTCAATCGAGTCGATAATAACCGAAAAACTCGGCGGTATAATCAATAAATCAGAGCAAATATTATTAAGCATAAGTAATAGCGACACTTCGACCGATGGAAAGCTGAGAAAATTAATGAACATTATTACCGATGCTTATCAGCTCAGCAAAGAAACGTCGATCTTTTTAAAGGGCCGTCAAGGAGGCTCTTCTTTGTATGGCGACGGTGGCGGTGACGCGCCAGATGGTCATAACAGGATAGACGACATGCAAAAGAAGATATTGGAACAGTTAAGCGTTGTTGAAGTGGCGATAACCAATCAGGTGTCGAATATCGCTAAAATGTCGAAAGAATCGCTTCAGTCGTTGCACGACATAATCATCGAAATGCTTAATTTGCGCGACGAGTGTCACACGCAACGAGTCCAGCAGAATAAGTGCAACTGCGACCAAACCGACAATGACTATAATAATCCGACCACCACTGCGCGAAGTGATCGCCATATATCACTGTCATCCGATTCACCGCAATGTCCATCGATTAATATGTCAAACATAAGGCACGATATCGGTTCGTTGCAGTATCAAATTGGCACCAAAATTGAGACGGAGATAACGAAGATTTCGAAAAAGATCGATGAATTGTCAAAGAATCGTACGGTGACAGCAACGGAGATTAAGCTGATCCCAAATGAAGTTTCGATTAATGACTACACGAAAACTAATCCGTTGTTTCCGTTGAATCAGTTTAAATTTGCCAAAAAAATCATTAATCCCATCGATCGCCCGACGGGACGGTCCGCTTGCCATTATTCATCTGAATTAGTAGCGCCGAAAAGTTGTAAAGAACTGAAGGACAGTGGCTCTGATTGTGACGGCGTTTATATAATCATGCTATCAAATACGAAAATTGTGCGCGTGTATTGCGATATGACTGATAATGGTGGCGGTTGGACGGTATGTTTCGAACCACTATTTTTTTGGTTATCAAAATAAATACATTAAAATTTTTGATGAGGGAAAAAATTAGATTTTAATTGTATTTAGTAAATAAATGCGAAGCGCTAGTCATTTTTGACGCGATAGATTTTAAAAATTTTTAAATAAGGTTTTCATTGCTTAAAGGGAACTCTTATCAGAAAAATAGTGAAATAACAAAATTCTTGTCAAATAGCTGATAAAATATGTGTGCGGTTTTTATCATTAATGTAGAAAAGTTTTTTCAAGCAAACACTTCAGGTTTGAATATTTTCAAACAACCAAAGCTTTCGGAACTTTTTATATCGTTACGCTATTTTATTTTAGAAAAAATATTATTATACATTTTTTAGATGTATTCAAACTGTCTTTTTGTTTTATTGATAATTATCTACAATTGAATAAATAAATTTAGACGACAGTTTAAATTTGATATACAATCAAATTATTTGAATACGTTTCGAGACAAGCATCCGCTCTCTCGTCAATATTTTGCTTTGAGTTCTGCCGCGTTTCAAACTTTCAATTCAATATAAATTAAAATCAGGGCATTATTTCTATAAAAAGTAATGCATGTATTATTTTAATTAAAGTTATTGTTGTTGT
Source organism: Phthiracarus laevigatus (assembly GCA_034700185.1). Lineage (NCBI taxonomy): Eukaryota > Metazoa > Arthropoda > Arachnida > Sarcoptiformes > Phthiracaridae > Phthiracarus > Phthiracarus laevigatus. The sequence continues at coordinate 18,811 of JAQIXJ010000590.1, forward strand.
TCGATTTCACAAACTTACAAACCCTATTTAAATAGTTTACTTTTTGAGCGCATACGATAGCCTTCTATATAAAGTTAAAAAAGTTCTGATCAGTATTTTACCATTTAAGTATTCCTAATAGCACTTCATATGATTCATGTATTGATGAATATATCTAATTTTTGCTCCGAATATGACGATACTGTTCATAATCAGCAATGTTTGTCTCTAGCAAATAAGCAATTCATTAAATTAACCCCATTTTAAAAATGAAAAATAACATAATAGATTTATTTGAAAATTCCGCATACTCTGTAATAGTTTTACAATACTTATTTTCAAGTTGAGCCACTTAAACAATAAAACACTTTGAGTCAAATAATGGTTAATAATATGTTTGAAATTATTTCCAGTTTTCATACACTTTATTTTTTTCATTTAGAATTTAACTCTTAGAAAATTTACTCCTCGTTTTCCTCGTCTGAATAGTTGCACAAAATATTAAAGGTGCAAATATACAGATTTATTAATAATAAAGTAAACCTTGTTATTTAAGACTGAAGAATAGAAATTAACAAAATAAAGTATGCTTTCTTTTCTATTAATACAATATCAAATAAGTGACTGTGCGCTTAAATCCTTTATCTCGAATTTCTTTCATAACTTCAAGTATAATATCGATTTTTTTCGTTTGCAAAGTTCTACGACCAAAAAATCCCATACGGATCAGTGTGCATATTAGGGAAAAATATTTTTAGCTGTGCATACGTAAAAAGTATTCGTGAGAATACGTAATCTAATGATAGATACTTGTATGTGTCGAAAGTTTAAACAAAAGATTTTTTTCTCATTTGTATAAATAATCTTTTTGGACTTTAACAGTATTCGCATGATTTTAAACAGTTTTGCAATAAATTTTTTTTGTTCATGCAATTTTTAGCTCAATTCCTAGTAAAAAGCCAAGAATATGGATTTGACTATGTCTGTCTTCTCGCATTGAACCAGGCCTAAATTAGAATTTTTTCAATTTGAATGAAACGTAAATATCTAATTGACTTCTATATCTGTCGTTTTAATTTTTGTCGCTTAAAGATTTTGATGAAAAATAATTATGATGATAGCTTAAAAGTTTCAAATTAGCCTGTGTTTATTAATTAAATTGATTACAAAGAAACTAATTTAAAAACTTCTAAAAACATTTTTTAGTTTTTTGGTCTGAGCAAACTACGCTTACTAATTACTAAATGTTATCGTAATATAAACGGTAATCCAAATTTAACTTTTTTCAACCATATACTAAATATTAAAATAGTACTTGATTGCCAAAATTAATTAAGTATTTATGGTAAATAAATCTAAATTTTCCGTCTAATAATTTTAGCCGATTCGGTAAATCTTGTTTAAGTTATATCTAGCAAATGTTGCGATATTTGGAATTATAATCTTTTTATCTGGAATCTAAATGTTTTGGCGAAAGGTGTGGCTGATTCAACTCAGATATAAATCGTTTAGTCCAAAGTTTTAATTTCTAATATTATTGAGGCAATAAGGGATTTAAAATTTTTAAAAATAAAGCGCATGATGTTAGGCAACTTTTAGTTTGAAGATATAGCTTCTAAATAAATAAAACGTCATTTTTAATCATTAAATAAAGATTAAAATTTATTTGAAAGAAGGGATGAATGTTCACCTGTTCTTTGTTTAAATTGCTATATTATTTTCAAATTTAATAACTTATTCGTTAAAAGTTTCTTGTTACTAGAAAAGTCTAAACATTTATTTTTCTTTCTGCTAAGTTGAGATTTATAAGAAAATAAATTCTGGAAGCATGTATATTTGAGTAAAAGTATTTACAACAAATAAATTATTTTAGTATATTCTATGATCTAATGCCTAAATTTATTAGTTTGGTCATAAAGTTAGATAGTTTAAAGTTTACTCAAAATTGTCCAAAACTTTCATTAACGTTTGTTACAACTCCATCAGTGAGGGTTTTTTCAAGAAATTCATTTTCGGGAACATAATCAAATTTCTCCCTTGTGAACTGAATGTTGTTTGTTGGAACTAATCTTTTAAAGTCGTTATAAATTATAAATAAACTTTTATCTTATTTAAAAGGATTAATTTTTTCTATTGCGAAAAAGGATTTGAATTGCCAGAATCTAGGACTCGCACTGTAGTTCATTGATTTTGGCTTACAAACAATTTAATGATAACAATAGCTATTAATTTTGTATTATAAACAAATTTAATTGACGTAAAACTTATGTTTATATAAATCATAATATTTTTATTGTTAAAATATTGAATTATTTTAAATTAAATTCGTGCATTAGATACTTTTAACTGGTTTAAAACAATTCGTTTTTCGCTTCAAAATATTAGGTAAACATTCTATGAAATTTTATATATTTTTGAAAAACTTATTCAATAACTGGGATCTATGCATAGGTAATGTAACGGTATATTAGATAATAACGTAATTTTCCACAAACATTTGATTTAGTTATCTAAACTTGACCCTAAACTAAACTATGTATAACTAAACAATCAAATTAGCGAAAGCGGTATTCTTTGTTAAAATTAAGTTCACGTAAACTTTTTCGTTTTGTCTATGAGCTTCTGTTTACTATCAGATACTGTAGTCAGCGTTTATCATCTGAGATCGATAAAGTCCAGGAATAAAAACTTGTTACCATTTGTTATAGGTTGCTGCCTTGCGGTCATGACATCCGTCAAGCGGTGTAACAGATTAATGCATTCTGTCTAACAATTTTTTGAAGCTTTTTTTGCATGTACTCTAAAACAGGACTGCAGGCGCTTTTGTGTTAGCTTCGTAAATAGACATCCAGACCAAAAACTTTTTTTTTGTTTTTTATCTAACAATCGAATTAATTACACACTTTGATTACAGATTAATAATCCAGCTTTAGTTTACGCATTTAATAAATTTAAATAACATTTTTCTGCGAAAGGGTTTAACTTTCATAAGCACTTTTCTCTATAATCGAAATTTTCTTATTTGATAAAAATAGGGAATATAATATAATAAAATCGAATATTAATTTTTCACTCATAGCTTAATTCACAATTAACTAATCTAATTTTGTAGCCTTCAGATTAATTTAATTCTATTTTTTTAACTTAAGCTTCAAAAAACTACAAGTAACTTTTCTTTTTGCCGTTTCTGTCTTGAATAATTGAAAAAAGATTTTCTTTCGTTGGATTATTTTCGACGGATTTTTTTCGTCAACCTTTTCATTAATTGAGAACATTTAGCAACAAATGCGAATGTTTACGTCAGAAATGCAACAATAAATAAATAAAAAACAATCCAAATGAGTAACAATGGAAAATGCAGTAAAAATAGCATTATTTTCGCGAGTCATGTAATCTCTCACGTATACATTCGTTCTTGTTTTCAATTAGGTTTTCTGTTTTAGTTATTACATTGAAGTGTTTTTGTTATTACAAAATACAGTATATGCTCCTAAAGGAGCAGCTAAAACGCAATTTCACCCTATGTTAACGAATTATATAAAAACTGCAAGTTAAGCTTATCAACAAAGGAAACTTGTCAGAGATAAAACAGAGTACTATGAATAGGGAAGTGACCAAACTCTGATTTATCTCTATAAGTTGATCAGTAAATTAAATTTAACCATTTAGTAACTAATTTTGAACGATTACTATTGATTTTATTGAGTTGTTTATGTTTATTATCATAGATTTTTATAGCAATGTTTACTATTTTTAGATTATTCGTTAACGAAAATATTTGTTTAAGGGTTCAGAAAGTTTGATAAATATTGCTAATACCTATAAATTATGATTAGTTAATAGCTAGGGATAGCAAAGTTTTTAGTTGTAAATTCTCGGTTTTTAAAATACTATCCCTAAACACGTTTTGAATGCAATGCTGATATTTGAATGAAAACGTATCTTACTGTAAGTGCCGAAAGATATTAATAATAATATTTTGGCATAGATTATAAAAACAAAAAAGGTTTACTTTAAATTGCTGTTACTTGAAAAAGATAAATACATGTAGAGTTTAAAATAGGTTATATAATTTTAAAACATTGGGATCAATTTTGAAAACATTTTTGATGAATTAGGTTCAAACATAAAAAAGGTTACACGAGCTTACGCTAACGAACGGCCAACAATATTGACAATATAAGTACTAATAAATCAAATAAAGTGAAAAAATAGGTCAAAATAGCTTTTTATAATTCTTTTCTAAACATTCACCAAACAATTAGCAAAAGTTTAGACTATATTTAACTTTTCATTGGTTGGATGTCACTTGTAATCATAAATTACTGTATTATAAGATAGGCACTAAGTTTATCCACAAATTCACAAAGCCTTGGCTTAAATAGTTGTGACATTATTTTTTTCTAAAAATACTCATAGAAATACTTTTCTAATTAAGTATGCAATGGGTTTAAATACATAAAAGATGAGAAAAGTATAAATTGTATAGTTTTTTTCAAAAAAAACAAATTACGTATGTTTTCCTTAATTGATTTCAAATAAAGATAAAAAAGCATTAACTTTTATACATAAAAAAATTTATCGCACAATCATATTGTTCAGGTAATTCTTCGTCGCGGAGATTTCGGCAGCAATAATAAACACAAAATCAGTTTTAACCAAGACTGGAACGGCTATAAAGGAGGGTTCGGCGATGTGGAGAAGGGAGAGGTTTGGATCGGTCTGGAAAATATTCATCGCATGACATCGCAAGGCGAACACATTCTTCAAGTGGATCTCGAATCGTTCGACGACGACTATATATCAATTGTTTTTGACAGTTTTCGTGTCGCAGACGAAGCTGAAAATTATAAGCTCTATGTTCGTAATTTTTAATAAATATTAATAGCTTATTAATATTATATGCGAGCACTTTATTTTCAGGTTTATTTTTTTATCAAAATAACTTTTAGAATAGATAGAGAACTAAATCAATAGAAAATTTCTAAAACATAAAATCACGCGCATTCAGAATAAAACAGCAGACAATCAATTATTGAAACCCTAATTAAAAACTTAATAACCATTTAATTAATAGGTAGGAAATGCGCTCAATTCAAACGGAACGGTAGCGGAATCATTAATATCGCACAACGTTTCGATGTTCACGACACGCGATCGAAACAATGGTATTAATGAGGACAATTGCGCCACAAAACTAGGTGGCGGATGGTGGTTCCATAATTGTCATTCCGCATTCCTGACCGCACCTTACTTTCGCCAAAACGATCGAAGGCATCTCTGGCAAGGAATGCAATGGCATTCCTGGAAACAATCGCACCATTTAAAGGCCGCTCAGATGAAGATACGCTCGAAGTCATAAAAATATGTGAATAAAGTCATTGACTCTTTTTCCATTAACTTAATTGCGTGATCAACGACTCTATTTAATAATACTTATCGCTGCTATTATATAGAGATATTTAGTAATGATATAGAGATAATTAGTTATAGAGAGTGATAAAACTAGACAAATATTTATCCATTATTTTAGACTTAATTTTAGTTTTTGATATCAGATGAGGAAAAGTTATAAAACTCTTTTTTAATACAAATATATTCATTGTATTATACATAATTTATATTTTATATTCTTATCATTATATTTACTCGTTAGTCGTAAACCATTTATTACATATACTTAACGCATATTTTTGATTTATGTGTATTTTTGCTGTTGTTGTTTGTTGAATAGATTTAGATTAACATCGAATTGTTACGCAAAAGTATTTTATTTTGTAAAATGAAATTCTATAAGTTAACATTTATACATATAAAAGTAAATAAAATTTGAATTAAAAGTTTAGTTCACTGCTACAAAAGTAAATGCAAACAATTACGGCTGTATATTTAAGCTAATATTTAAAATAATTAATAAGCAGCTTATTTTCTTATTAGCTTCAATCATAAAAGTTCATCAATTAATTTAATTTCTAACTAATGAGCTAATTTTGTGATGATTCAGTAATAGTTACTAAAGAGTTCATGCAGAATAATCACCCATTTGTTATCAGTTGGGGAGGTTTTTGAGGTGTGGCGTGATTTTAAACATTAGCTTTAATTTTATGCGATGCGGATCTCTGATGAAGTTCTAGTAAAGTTCTGCAAACATAGTTGGCCTGCGTTTTACCATTTTTCTGGCCGATTATATATAATTTGAAATTTAATAGTAAAATTATTTTGAAAGTATAATCCATCACTTTTGGTAGGATATTCATCAGGGTGTCCCAGAGTGGGCTGGGCCCAGGGTAACCCCCAAGAATTCTCAAAAAGTTGACCCCCTTCCTAAAAAATGAAAATGAACAATTCAATGTATTTTTGTCCGATGGTAGAAAAACTGTCGTTTAAATCCGAATAGTTTGACCCCACCTTAAAATTTTTAAAAGTCCGAAAATAACCACCCCAGGCCGACACACTCTGGGACACCCTGATATTCATAATTTATTTTGTGTTTTTCTATGCGATCGTTAGCTTTAAAAAATATATTAAACAGACATAACAAATATAACTTTGAATTAATTGCTATTTACACTGTAGCGATAGTTTAAGGTGAATGGGTATAATTAACTCATAATGAATTTACCAGAAATCACGTATAAATAATCCGTTTTATTACAAAAATCCAAAAGTAAAATTTTCTAAAAAATATAAAAGTTTAAATTTAAACATTAAAGCAAATGGATAAAACGTTTTTCTAGAAAAAAATAAGGAACGCTTATTGAAGAATTAATCAATTTTATGCAAAATCTTTGAATACTATATGATATATACGGGATATATATATCGATTACACTGGAATAATGTAATGGATTGGTTTTGTCTAACAATGGTAATGGTAAGCTGAAGTGGCTTCTATTTATAATAAAACGCTTAGCATTTATTATAGCATTTGATGTAAATGAATGGAAACTGCAACTTAATGCCATCCTATTTTGTAATCAATATCGAATAATAGGCAAAAAATAGCACGAATCGTGTATATCCTGTAACATAACGAACTTCCCATTGAAATCGCACGAAATAAGCAAACGATTAGTTTGCAACACTTTTTTTTCTTTTGGAAGAAGTCTGCTAAAGGATAAGTTTTTGTAGGATAATGAATTGGATACCTTTTGCGCACAGTAGAGGTTGAAAACTTTCTTTTGGATATAAAGTTCTCTTTACTAAAAAAAAAGTTTGTGCGTAAATAAATTTTTCACTCCTTTCGATACAGTATTAGCGTATGAATTACAAAAAACTTCCCATGTTTCTGTGCTCCTAACTTCATTGACCTGTGACCACATTATTAAGCGCACATTTTGAGTTGATATATTCGTTGGGTCTTATAATTTTACGGTCGAACGAAACAATGGACATGAATGATTGATGCGTTGTTAACCAAACTTGAGATAACAGTAAATGTTCGCTTCTTGTTTTTTATATCCCGAATAAAGTGAAACCCAATGACATTAAAAATACTTGTATTACTAATTACGCATTATTTATTTTCGGCTCCGCTATGTATTACATTTACGTGTCAGTAGAAACGAATTATAGACAGTGTCTTCTTCCACAAACAAACTTTATTCCGTGGATTAAGATATTGTCATATGCACTGTGAGTTAAATTAGAACGCAGTGTTAGCATCAGCGAGCAATGTGTCTTTTTTGTTTTTTTCTCTGATGGCTTAATGATTTTCTTAAAAAATCGCATATATTATACTTACTGTAAATAACGAGTTGCTTTTAATTTTCTAATTCCAAGACCCATTTTTAGTGCATCTTAAATTATTACCGGTAATATTAGTTTAAGCGTTGAGGGAGAAAATAGACATTAAATATCAATTTTGTCACAAACATTTGTCGCGTTATTAAAACTTTTAATTAATTCGTGAATACAATACAATTCTATAAATCAGTGCGTACACTTCTAATAATTTTTTAAAAATTATTTTTAAGCCTTATGACAAATTGCAAAGAAATTTTCTAATGAATTACAGCGTAAAACACTAATCTTTTATAATTTGTATGACATATTTTTAATGATGTGATTAAAAACAATTTTTCTATATGAAGTGTAAAGCGGACGTGTGAATGCATTTTTGAATGGGTATTAAAACTTTCCGCTTATTTGTAATGTGTAAGGCTTTGAAAATCGTTAATTAACGATTCATTTTTTAATTAACGATTACCAGATTCGAATCATGATAGAAGTAGTATTAAATTAAATTAAATTTATTTAACGATTCAAACGATAACAGAATTTATACATAACTAAAGATTTTAAATTTTTTCTAAAGAATAATAAACGATTTGGCGCTATTTTTCTAACGAATTCAAAGCTGTGCTAATATGTTATTAGTTTTGATGGGCAATAAAAATAATATAAACAAATTCCTGAAATTTACTCAAAGATTCTTTGTAGTCTGGAATTGGCGGTAAAAACTTTTCAAACATTGTTTAGCCATTCGATTAATAAGTAAGATCATCAAATTACTTGGATTCAAAGCATACTTGGAATGATTGACAAAAACTTTGTTATTAACTTTTAGTCAACAGAGTAATTTGATAATAATTCTATAATGGAATTAATTAAGCTTCAAAAAAACACATTTTTTTAGTTTTTCACTTGTTTACAAATTCTTTGAAGACGATCACAATACACGTGGCAGTATATGGCAAGCTAACGGAAGAGTAATCAATTTTCTTAGTCACCCAATGCTATTCTTAACATACAGGATAAAGTACAGCTACAATAGATTTTACTGCTGCACTTTTTCGCCTCGGATATAAGATTACACGCATTAATTTTGGTTATAATAAATTTTATTCCGTTTTTCATACAAAGATTATGTGGTAACAATAATTACTTAATCAAATAGAAATTAAGTAACAATTTACATGCAAAAATTCTATATTAAACATCGTTATTTTTTTAACCTATAATACAGAAAAAGATGTGTGCTTTTTTTGCTAATTCTGTGGAAAAAATTCTATTAAGAGCTGTTTCATATAATTAAATCAAAACATTTTGGTGGAAATATTATGCCATTTATTATTTGGTTATTGTTATCAAATTTCACTTTCTTGTGACAATAAAGTTTTTTGTTGATCTTGTTCTGCTGGTGCGGCTGTTGTTGTTCGCTAACGAACGCGAAACTACTGACGCTAAGACTTTTTTGCCCATTTAGACCATTCAATTCCGTAGCGCACGAGACATCGTTCGAATGGGAAGTGGAAAATGTATCTCTGTCTTCGTTGACGTAATCTTCTTCCTTTTCTTCTATCTTACTTTGGTCTCTATTGTAAATATTTGTCTTAATCTCATTCTGTTTGTAGAAAAAGTTTGGCGTTGTAATCATAAAATCGTGGCTATCACGAAGTCTCTATTGAATGGCAAACATAGTTGGAGGCTAGTATTCGTGTACAGTTAACTGTATTATGGCGGGTCTATAGATATCATTTATTTAAGAATTATATGCTTAATCTCAACGCAAACTAATCGATCATATATTTTCTTTCTGGCGATACATATACTGTATATATATTTATAAATATCGGCAGAAAAAATAATATTAATGAAACTTTGCTTTTAAATTTTTTTTATTACTATGTGTTGTAATGTTGTGCACTAAAATCCATAAAATGGGTTAAAACTACTATTGATAACTAAAAAATTCATTCTTCTTTCTGATTATTTTTATTCTGTTTTATATAAAAAAAACTTTTTTGTCGATATAAAATATTAAATCTGAATCGTTGTCGTTTGAAAAACTCCAGTTACGACTAAATGCAAGAATTTGAACAATTTAAGGAAAATTCCAATAAAGGACTCGGAAATAAATATAATGTATTAAATTCTACGCTCAATCTTTTAATTATAAAACCCTTAATTAAGCAGCTAATAAGGCTAACATAGACATAGTCTTAGAATTATAGAAAAATTTTAAAATTTTAATTCTTATTAATCTAAATCTTACTAAAACAATAAACAATATTATAATTTTACTTGATCTCCTTCAGGTCCTCCTCTTCCTTCAATATATTCTTGATATTGCGAATATACGCACAAAACGCAATATATCTATAAATAAAACATTGAAGTTATATAAGAAAACTACAATATATAGATAAAATTTTTTTTGTTTTAATAAGCTATGCATAGATAAGATCATTTCAGAAGTCCAATATCTAGAAAGACAGAAAGACAGTGCGCTTTTACCATTCTATTGTAATTTACTCTGTTTCCTGGTTATGAAAAGTGGATATAACACAGTTCAACTTGAATAAATAACATATTATTTATCTAGTTATACTGTACGGTATAGTATGCACATGGCATCGCATAAAATAATAATCTCTATTTATATAAGTTATAGAATATTATTTTAATCGATTGACAGTAAATCGATCTAAAAAATAAGAATGAGAAGTAGTGGTGAATAATACGGAGAAATTTGAATAAATTATAAAATTCATGAATGTTGCAAATTTAGAGAAATAATAAATCTGTTGTAATATGATTGAAAAGCTTTCACTAAATATTATCACAAATGGGCAGCCAAACGATAAATTGTCCGAAAAATATTACACGTGAATTGTTTTGAGATATTTGGATAGTTTTTAATACTTTAATATTATTTAGACATTAAGTTATTAAGCGAAATTTAATACTTTCGGTGATCAATCATGGATATCATTGATCATTCATAATTACTGCACGGATAATGCACTAGAATTTTAAACAAAAAAATTCGATTTTATCAAAAGTTTTCATAGCTTATGCGAAAATAATGTTTTATTTAAAATGCAATATAAAGCTTAAAAAATATGGAACACCTTTCAATTAAAAAATAATAAATTCGATCTTACGTTTAAAAGGCACACGGAAACATCGCTGACAAGCAAACACCAGACGACTTCGTCGAAAACCTTAAACAGAGCGGCACAACGATTATGTGATATGAAAATAATGAGTTAGAAGGAAAAAAACAGGCGGAATGGGATTAGATTGATGCGTTTAACAAAACTTTTACTCTGTTGCAAATATAGATGCATAAAAAACGATAGGCATCAATAAAAACCAGAGGACTATAACAATGTCGCTCACCGTTTCCTTGTCGTTAATGAAAAAGCAGCAGAGAAGCACATCCAAGCCTGTTGTCATCGATACGACGAGCATCCATGGTATCAGCATTTTTCTATTATCCTAATAATAGCGTGCAGACAAATTTCGCAAAAAAATTATATTGTCGAACCCTTAAATTTCATTAGTAGACGAAACGCATACCACGCAGAGACCAACGAGAAGTATTACCGATGCCATCACACAGAGACCAGAGAATATAAGCAATAATACGCTTAGGATGAATAACACTGAAAAGGTGGAGAAAACAAAACAATGTATTACTTTATAGCTTAATAAAAAACTTTTTATTTATGGTTCGTTACTATTAAGTCTAATTTGAATTTATCAGACATTTTCGAACTGGTTGTCTACTGCTATAATTAAGTTGAAACCAGAATTTTGCTGTGCACCCAAAAGAAAAAGTATTGTATTATAAATAGTGATTATTTACAGTATAGTAACACTTCACTCTAACACTTCCCTGAAGCGATTTGTGTTCCCATCTAATCTTAAGAAACGCCGATAAATATTGACCCTATTTATAAAATTGTATTGCACTAACCCCTATGGAGTTGATTTATCTAATGTTTAATTTTTAGTTAACTTTCTTAGAAAGATTGTAATTTTGACCAGGTATGTCTGTTATGTCTGTATGTCTGTATGTCTGTATGTCTGTATGTCTGTATGTCTGTATGTCTGTATGTCTGTATGTCTGTATGT
>JAQIXJ010000591.1:0-30638 GCA_034700185.1 Phthiracarus laevigatus
GTGATTGACATATCGCACGTTCAAAACAAATCTCGCATTATATGTGATGGTTTCTCAATGAAACGAATTTCTTTTTTTGACATTTCTCTATCGATTTGTTTTGCCTGTGTTGACACAAACACACTGTACGCGCCAGTATTTTGAATTTTTACATTACTATATAATAGATTGTATATTTTTTATGGCATATTGAAAATTTACCATTATATGATATGATTGATATGTCCGCGTGTCTGTCTGTCCCTAATTCACTCTTAATTTATTGAAACTTTAGTTATATATGAAATCGATAATTTCGTTTGAATCAATGAATAAATTTAAGTTAATTTTGAATGTATAATAGTAATTCTAATATAGTTTGAATTAAAATAATTCATTATAAAAATGAATCGCCAATTAACGATTTTCTTAGACTTGACGATTATAAAATAATAAAGTACTTATAAATTAAATAATTCATATAAAGTAATCAGGGCGTAGGTTAGATGTCGCCTACAAAGGGAATAAACGATCCCGGGGTACCCGAGTTAATGGCCCAAAACAACAGGACGGACCAGCCATGAACACTGTGAGGCGCAGCATAAGGCAGGTATAGGCATAGGTATTCCGCTACTATTCCTCTACCTTTTGGCACGAAAAGTCATAATCCCTGTAAATGCTAGACTCAGTAGCAGTTCTCGGTTTGTGGGAACCGTAAAGCAGTGAGGTATTCGAATAGATGGTAATTTCTAAACATCAGGGCATGTGATGAGAGTGCTCCACATGACGAGATTAACGTTCTTGAATTACCCAAGTTGAACACTCATGCTTGTTTGCTTGTTGGCACAATGCATTATATGTGACCGCACCTGTGTTGACCGCAACCTCATCATAAAAATTTCAACTTCATACTTAACATAAACCTCTCGTGGATGTGGGATATCAGGGCACGCTCCTGGTGCCAGGTCTGGAATGGAGCAATGCGAGCATCTGGAGGTTGTTTCTTCCCTCCTCGGAGTGCGGCCGTCTAAGATAAAAAAAATTACGGGGATACAACAGTAGACTTGCAACCCGCTTTGGAAGCGGAAATGAGAAGGCGCTATTCCACAACGGCACGAGGAATAATCCTAAACGGATACAACAACGCTACAATTATATGGCAATTGGCATCTGGAATATTATGACCCTTAGAAACAAAGAACCAGGACATTTAAGGGAGGCTATAAAATATCGTCTTGATATTGTTGGTCTATCCAAAACTAGGGTTAGGGGAAATGGATTTGGGTGCATGTTTTTTTTCTGTTCCAAACAGCTGCATTGCTTGCAGTCTTAAAAGTATTGGTTTTAGGAGTAATAGCGTTGTAATCCATGGTGGTGCAAAGAGGTGCAAAAGCTTGTTAGTTTGAAGAAGATTGCATACAAAGCTATGCTAAAAAATGCAAATTCGTGTTTTCGAATACTATACTCCATACTCCTAAAGAAAGCCATCAAAAAAATTTACGATCTGCCAAATCTCAGTCGTGGTAAAATTTTTATGTGGTCTTGGAAAATAACTTTTGTGACACTCCTAAATTGTTTTGGCAAACCATCCGACGTCTTAAAACTAGGCAAGTTGCTTCGTTAAACTCAATGAAAGATAAAAACGGTGCATTATTGACCTAAGAAAACACAGTTAGAATTATACATCTCTTGCAGAGGATAAAAAAGCTATTAAACTACTAAAACTTGTAAAAGCTGCTGGTATTGGTGAAACTCAACCTGAAATGTTAAAAACTATTAATAGTTGAAGCATAATGTGGCATAACAGAATTTATAAGATAAATTGGCTTACTGATAAAATACCAGTTGATTGGCGACCTGGTGTGGTGGTTACTATCTTCAAGAAAGGTAATCAGAAACAGTGCTGAAACTACAGGTGCATCACTATTCTGTGCTTACCAGGTAAAATCTATTCAAAGGTACTCCAAAATAGATTCACAAAAGCTGTAGACGATAAAAACCAATGGGAGCATCTAATTAAAGCATCTCTGCCAGAAAATGAAGACATTCTTTACAATTTAATTGAGTGCTTACGTTTATTACTGAGTCAATCTATCAATGAGTCGAGAGATACAGTAAATAGTGTTGTATCACCAAGTTTATCAAAAAATTTAAAAATCGAGACCGGTTTTACAATAATAAACCCAATTTAATGAAAATCATTCTTCAAACGCAGAAATAAATGATTACAGTAATCAATGATCACGTTTTAATATTGTTTACCGTTAATTATCTCGACATTGAACCGGATTTTTTTTTAAAAAAATTTGCAGTTCTTTTACAGTTTTGACGTTTACACCATAAATCTTTCGCGAAGATTTTGACCATCGAAATGCAAAAATAAGAGAAATTGCTTTAAAATATAAATGAAGTTTACGGAAACAGATCGATTAATCAACATTATATGACAAATTTTTAAGAATCAGTAAAATAATCAAACCAATGAATCATTTTTTCTAATTCAAATTTCCTTTCTATGCTTTATATTTTTATTTTGGTTTGAGACTTTAACTGGTTGGGAATAATGTTGTTGGCAATGACCCGAGAATTCATAGAATATATAAAAACTTAAACTATTAGAGTTAATTAATTTATCACTTTATTAGCATAAAAACTTACAATTATTATATGTAAAACAAATCATATGTTTTCATTTACATTTATAATTTAGACTAGTAAGTCGCAATATTTTTATTACAATAATATTTTTATAATTTATATTAAAAACGATCGATATTTGAATATTAGATTCAATTTATTAATTTAATTGGTAGAGTGAGTGTCTATATGTTTACGAGTTTGGAATCAGTTGGGTAATAATGAATTATGAATCGGCATAATCTCGTTTCATAACTTTTATATCTCTTCTTAGAAGCGGCATATGCCATTTTAATTTTGAATCAACTTGTCTCATTAAGCTGATTGTGCTCATTTTATCTAGATTTTTACACAATATGGCATTATACCTTAATAACAGAAAATACGGCATTTGTCACTGAAATATTGGCCTCAGTTTTGTTTTTTTTGCTATTTTGGCACTCTTTGCCTATTTTTGAGCCTGAAATTTCCTTTTTTAAATCAAATGGAGGCAAATGTCTTTCAAATTATATTCTTAATATTGCCCATTTTAACCCTATTTTTTGGTCTATTTAACCTTTCAATCCCTATATTAACATAAGAAATCGGTTAAAATTCCTTAATTTACAAACGAGATCAGTAAAAACCCTTTATTAAAATAAAAAAGGGATAATTCATATAATTACACTTTTTAATTTTTGTCAAGTTTTTTGCTTTTTCTATTTTTTTAATATTAATCAAATTTTTTAATTTTTTAAAATTTTTAGTTTTTATCAGTTTTTTCCGATTATTATATATTTTTCGATTTTATTTTTAATTGAATTCTTTGTTAATAAAGGGAAATTTTTTGACTTTTTCAATTTTTGAATTGAGCATAGAAGGTCGGATGGACAGACGGACAGACGGACAGAATAATCAAATCGATATATCGATAATTGCAGTCAGATAATAAACTTACATTTTTTAATGAATAACATTAAAGCCGATAATGAGTTTAAATTAGGTTTAGAGAAAATGGTAAAATACTTCAAAAGTTTTTCTGCTTATTTTTGTTAAAAAAATGAACTTATGCTTGAGTTTGTTTTCTTTATACCAGCTTATATTTTGATGCTCGAAATCATATGAAATAAGTGAAATACATTAACACTTATTTGAATAATAACTAATTTATATACAAGATATTTTAAAAATAGGATTTACTGTTTTATTCACACTCAAAGAAACATAGTCGTGTTCTTAAGTATAAAACAATTGGTTTACACATCAGACAAAATTAAATTATTGTTTTCAGTCTAAGAATTTAAGCGAAAATTGCTAAAGAAGGGATATTTACCAACAAAGAGACAAAACACTTGGCCTTAAGCTCAATGAAAATAAAATCAATAAATATATCTGTGTGCACAGTATTTATTCGAGTAAAACACATACTTTTATCTTCTCTAAAATCCCATAAAAGCACGCGACGTTTTATTCCATGGGTAACAATATTTTTTATTTAACGCCTTAAATATCCACACGAAAGTTCTTTTGCGTTATTACATCCCCGAAAACATATTAAATTTTTTTAACAATGCTACTCACTTCGATTAAAAAAAATCCCAGACTAACTTTCGCGAATTAAATATCGTATTTATTTTTGCTCGCGACAATCATTGTTACTGGTTGTTGTATTTTGTTAGTCTAATATTTCACGGGAGTTTTCTTTAATATCATAATTTCCGCACTATTTCCTGCTCCAGTGCAGCCCTGTTTTGTTACCGGTCTTTATAACGCACAATTGCATCTGTCATTCAAATACAGTTTAAGTCGTTTAGGAATATCGAGACAAACCTCGGGGCATAAATGAAATCGTATTTAATAACAAAAAAGAAACCCTGTCTGATCGCGCGAATTTTTATTCCTATTTGCTTATGAATATATGGGTTTTCATACATAGTTTTGCAATAAATTAATGTTTTGATTGGGTAATGTAGAAAATTGTTCATCATATTTCAATAAAAAAATGTTTTGAACGATAAAAATAACTACATAAATGCTGTGTGCATTTCGGCAAAAAGAGGAGAAAAATACAGTTTTCCACATTAAAATTTATCAAAATTTTTAACCCATTAAATTGACATAATAAGCATAAATTGGATGCAATAAATATTTCTAGCTAACTTTTTTACAAAAAAAAATCGAGCATATGGATTTGACAATGTCTGCTCGTCTGTCCCGTCGGTACATTCGCAGTTTTATATTAATAAAACCATTTCACCGAATTTTTATATTGCTGTAATAAAGGTATTTAACATCTTGCCATTTTGGCTAAAACTAATAATATTTGTCATATTATCAAGAAAAAGTGAGCTATCCATGAATATGTAGTTCTTGTTTTCATATAGAAAGAAGAATTGCTACACTAAGAGATACATTGAATCGGAAAAGTAATAGGAGTTTATAATGATATACCATTATATAAATAAAATTTAATAAACCATGCGAGTTGTAAAAAACATTTTTTTTCTCGGACCGACTTACGTATAGAAAACATTTGAAAGCATTAAGTAATAAAGTGAAAGCAATGAAAATCAGTATGCGATGAATGACAGCCATTTAATTAAGAGATAGTGCTTCATCACATAATTCAAGTGGTTTATGTGAGTCGAGTTTCGCATTCACTATGATTATCGTCGATCACAGCGTGTGCGGTTCAATACAGTCGGCTAATGTCACGAATAAATTCCTTTTATTATTCTAATATACATTTTTAATGTTAGCCCATATTTTTTATTCTCTGGCTTACTGTACTGTACTGTATGTGTGTAATGTGCAAGTGAAACATGCGATATATTTTGTGTCTGTTGTGTGTGTGTGTGGTGAAGAGGGAAGAGCGAGAGACAGGCTAAAGCGAAAATATCATCTAATCTAACCAAAGAGCTTAAACGAAACGCTGACATCGATTTTTTTAGTAGTGATACTTATTTGCAGTGAAAATCTTTGTTCATGAAATTTAATGTCACTATAAGTTGTGTTTAAGTGTAATTTAATACTAATTTGATTTTTTTTTGGTATTTGCTTGTCATTAATTTCTAAAAGATATTTTAGCTATAAGTTTATACAATTAATTATTGGCAAAAATAATTGATTTCTTTTAAGGAATTTGATTGAAATAGCAATAATTAATGTATTTAATTAATAAATTTTAATCATTTGTAAACTTTTAACAGAATATTTAGTATTAAAATATATAAATTAGTTTTGAAAAATCGAGTACAATGAATCAAACTGAGGTTTCTTTTTGTTTATTTCAGTTGATATAACGTCCATTAAACTAGAAAGTATTTAATCTTCAGAGCGTGTATATATTTCAAAAACTGATTTATGGTCGTAAAATGTGACATTAATATTTGAACAAAAAGTGCCGTTTTTCTGATAAGAATATTATGAGTCATTTTTTATAATTTTTCATTTATAATTTGTTATATGGGTTATCATCGGATTTAATCTTATTTTGAATGTTCTGTGCAAAGCATCGCTCAAACCCCCCAAGTATGCAATAATCCTCAAATCCGTACTGTACCGCAAATAAATAAAATTCAATTCGATATCTATCCATATATACACCCTTATAATCGATTTAATAGGCTATTCGGTTAAATTCTGTGAAACAGGAAAGAGATCGAAGGTATAATTTGGTTAAATTTTAACACTTGAAATTAGGATTTTCTGTGATTTGATTGAAATATTTCATTCTAATACGAACATATGTTTATCTATTCATTGCTTGGTTTGTGCTCGTTCTTAATTTTTTCGCCGATAATTAGAGTATGACGTAAGTTTATGTATTGGCCCAAATTATGTGATTTATGGAAAAATTTTCGAATTATAATATTCTGCAGAAGTAAGATTAAGAGAATGAAAAAGTTGCCAAAGTTTTGAATATGTTGTATTCCGTCTGTTAATTAACAAGTGTTTGAACGCGAAAATGACGATATTACGTGTTTCGTAACAATTTGCGCATTAATGTAAAAACAGGATCCGGATAAATGCATTAAATTTGAATTTTTGCATATATTGAAGTTTTCGAATATAGGTGCATATATTCATAATTCTAAGCAAAACAATATATTAAAAAATATAAATACAAATGAAAACTTCAAAATCATTTATGTTCTTAATTTTTAAACCATATTTTGAATTTAAAATAATCATATAGACTTAAAGATCTTAAATAACATTTTTTTCTAACTTTAATAATAAATTATAATTAAAACTTACGAGTTAGTTTTATAAAGGTCATAATCGTCTATATATAATAGTTTTAGTGCATAAATGCATCACATTTATTCAGATTTTCGTGCTTATTATCCGGATGCTGGTAAAAAACTTTAAACTATATATTCGAAACGAATTAAGTGTGTACTTTAAGAATTAATTTGAGTTATGAAACCTGTGAAAATTTTAAGTACGTTTAATTTGAAACACTTAAACAAACTTTTGACTTTTTTAATTAAAAAATTGTTTGATTCTTTAAAATTAAAAATTTTTCATATACACGTGTCGCTTATATCCTGTAATAGATACAGAAACAAATGGAGAAAAGTAAAAATTTAATTAAATTCAAAACAGTCGACATATGCACAAATCTAAAAAAATTAGCGATTCATCTTATGCTAAAAATATATTCGCGTTTGAATATTCGAGATCACGTAATAAATGCTAAAATATATTTATGCACTATTTGCAACAAACTTGCTAATATTTCTATTTGAGCGAAAGCGAAATAAATATATCTGAATAAATGTGTATTCAGAGAAATATTGATATAACATATCATAACGTTTTGAAATTCTGGAAAATAAAGGTAAAGTTGTATATGAAGTGATGCTCTACTGCTACTTTTTTTAGGACCATATTGATTATGATATTAAACATTGGGCGCATCAATAGAGAAGTAAAGCGAAGAGTCTCTATCTTCTCTATTTTTATTAGTTTTATTTGTATATGAGATATATGCCTCAAAAAAAGCAAATATTAAATATTTGATGCGCTATACAAATCTTCATCGCAATATACGGAACGCAACGCGCAAAAATACATGCTATTTATTGTATGGGAAACAAATTCATTGACATTTATTCCATAAGCAAAAAATAGGTTACTATATTCTATTTTTAATGCTCTTCGCGGCACTTAGATGTGTGTTCGTATGTGTTTGTTCAGTAGCTCTTTATTCACTTTTATGATATTGGTAATACTGCAACCGTAACTTTTATTGTAAGCACATGTTATTTGTGACAGAAAAAAATCCAAGAACTGATTCTGTCTATATTTAATAAGTCTATATAAAAATAAAAATTGATTATGTGTTACTATGCTCAATACGTGTTGCAATTTCTATTCCAAATAGCACTTCATTTATTCTAAAATCTTATCAAATAAATTCTGTTTTTTTCCTATTTTACTTTTTTTATATGCAAATATTATATGATCTAATGTCCACAATACAAGTTTAAAATTCGAAGCTGAAAGAAGTTAATAATCATACGGATGCTTATGAATAAAAAATCATGCGAACTTATCGAGTTATAAGATAATTTAAAAAAACAAAAAAAAAATAAGACCATGAGACATGTTGCTATTTATTTTCAAAATAGCACTTCATTTAATAGTAATATAAGTATAGTAGGAAACAAAATAAAAAGCGAGAAAGTGCGCTCCAAATGATACTGAAAAGCGATTTTGAGTTTTTTTTCTGGTGGAAGACAGTTCACATTAATCCTAATATGCCATTTTGTATTGTAACACCATTGTACACAACTGCACATAAAAAACTATTATACACACACTTATGCTCTATGCGCTATTGGTCTATGTTTTGCCGAGAAAATATTCCATATTTTCTGCTACAAGAGTGGTATCACGCTGTCATTATCTTTGTGTCCGATTTTTTTCGACGCCAAATCTCTCAGCGACTTTCATTTTTTTTGCTACTGTAGAAGTGACTTAACTGGGAATTAAGTTTAGTGGCGTGTTATTGAAACGGTGCACACATTTGTGGGTTGAAAAAACTGTGACACTAAATCATCAAAAAAAATGTGAATGACATTACAAGTGCTGTTTTCGCCGTTCAAATACAAAACAGCGGCCATTAATGCGCTTATAAAAGAAACTTAAATTTGATTTCTTCTTGTATTTTTTGGCTGATGACCGGCCAACAAATTTTTGTTTCTTTTAGGCATCGATATTTAACGTCATCATTGGCTGCTTAATAATATCGAAGTTTTTATAACATAGTTTATAGTCAGCATAACATCCGCCACTTCTTTTAATGGCCATAAGTGTCATCGCATTCATAGACTTCTATAGAATCGGTACGTGAATTACATTTAAAGGAGAGATCAAACTTATTTTCGCCAGCAAAACGTTTTCCGCAAAATGCGTTCCGAACTTTATATATAATATATAAAAGTGTGGAGAATTTGTGTGTGGCTGCTATTTTTCCTGAAGAGCTTTTCACTGCTAACAACAAGAAGAAGAACTCTGGAATTTTGGCAACCAATGCCGACTAAGAGCTCAATTTGCGTGACACTGTGCATGTGTCCCTAAAGAATTAAAATATCGTATTTTATGCGCATTTATAAGGCTTTATTTTTTATTTCAATTTACAGTATTGCTCTTTTTTGCCGGATATCAGTTCGCATTTTCTAGTTCAGATAAAAATTTAATCCTCGAGTGATATAAAAACTAAAACCAAATTTATGTTCGATATACCACTAGTTGGACACTGGATGGCATATTTTAACTTAAATAGATTTGTATTCCATTTATAATGCAATAAAAGGACATTCGCTTCCAATTACGGTTATAATTCTTTACGCGCATATTTTCGTTTCATTTTTGTGTTCAGAAATTTAAAAGATTTCAAACATAAAAGAAATAAGTTATTCTAATTATGCCTTTGCGAAATTTTTTGCAGAGAACATGAATTTCCAAAAAAAAGTAACATAAAAGACAATTGTTTTTCATACGACTGACTATACGAAAATAGATTTTATTTGCTTATTATGTAAATTTTCTGGCAAAAATGTTTTTTTTCCTCTTCGATATATATATTCCAATTTAATCTCTAATGCGCTACAAAAAATCAAACTTTTGAATTTCAAACACATGTGTGCATATCGTAATCGCATAACTTATATCATATATCTGGCAAACATTTGTTTTGATGATCACAAACAAAACACATACACATACACACAAACTTAATGCAATATAAACTGATATAAGATCACTCGAGAATTGAAGTGCGCTATTGCTGCTGAATTTTTTAAATTGAATATCACACAAAAGAATAAGAAAACAGGGCATCAAAACTATTTTAATAGTTAACAATAATAATCAAACAAAACAGACGAATGTACACACTATTGAACGCTTCACACCATTTCGATTCTATTTCAGTACAATTGGTCCCAAAAAAGTTAGTGTAAGGAAGCAATCAAATAAAGTGCTTCTTCCTTAAGCTTTTCTCTGATTTTACTTCTCTCTCGTTCTCTAATTTATTTATTTCTATCTCTTTGATTCTTTCGCAACAAAACTGATTAACATTTTTTTCCAACCAAACTTTTTATTAATATAAGATAGTCCATTAGGCGACACTTTATCGGAGCAACAATTTTAAGAATAAATGACTGGGTATTTAGTTTCCATTTACGGAAATGGTTCGCATGAAAAGAAAAATTTATCAAAACAACAACAAAAGATATGGTACACTGGTAGCGATATGACGCACATTCGACAGCATAATGCGCACCAATTTGTCGTTAACTGTTAAATTGTTACCAGTAATCATGCTCTTTATGATTTTTACAGGCAACCTAACATTCCTCTTATCTTTTATAACGTAACTTAAATTCAACAAAAGAATCGCTCGTTTTTATTCTCTTAAAACACTATCATAAGACTACAATTTCCCTTCAAAACTCAATGCTTAAAACTTAATAAAAAATACTGATTGCAGAGTTCGTAAAGAATGCGATACCATTTAGATCTCTTTCTCTCTCGCTTTGAACAGATTTTTTTCGTTGATATCCACATAATTTATATACGTAACACATACACACACAATCAAAATCTTTCATTTTTTACAAAGTACTATATAAACTTTAAAAATATATACAAAATAATGTGTGCGATAATAGATTTTCATAATATGAATGCGGAGTGCATTTTATTATGTTAACACACGTCACAATGATTGCCACCACAACAAAAATGATTGATCCATGGAAAAAATATTCGCTACTTTTTTCTAGGCTAATGCTCTGTGTGTTTGATTAAGAAATTAATTGCGCGCTAATACATACGAACTGTTTCTCTTTTCTTCAAGGCTTAATTACTGTCACTAATGGTTACAGACTTTTATTTAATTGCCTGTGTTTTGGCGCAATAAAACCGTTATTTTATTAAGTTATTTTTTTATAACGAATAATAGCTGGTGAACAAAATCGATAGTAAAAATGGCATATAAAAAAGCGTACACATGAACACACATGAAATCACGGATTAATTGCATGTAAGAGCACATGCAAAACAATGGTTGTAATGCAAATGCATGAGTGAAATAAAAGGAAAAAACAAAAAGAGATTTGCTTTTAATCAAAAAAAATACAAGCAATGAAAAAGCTTTTAATTACTGAATACAAATATAATAGCATTTCTCTCTCTCTCTCTCTCTCTCTCTCTCTCTCTCTCTCTCGCCTCGCTCTCTCTACTCTCCTACTCTGACAAAACTCACTGAAACGAAGTTTAATTTTTCTGTTTCGCTATCATTTCTCTTTTCTTTGTTTCACTCACTCATTCACTCCTGTTATATTCTTCCATTTCATATGAGATACTTTTAATTAAATCTATTTGGCAGCCGTTAATATTACAGTTCACGTCTTTAGGAATGTGTCTCTCGCGTGTGATATCATTGCTGACATCAAAGTATTTCTTAACCGTTAACTAAAACTATAACGACTAAACGCAAACACATACACACAAACCTTCTTTCTTACAATCACTTTCGCTATATCTCGGCGTTAACTACTTTTATAAGTTGGTTTGCCCTTAATTAGCAATAGTAAATGTTATTTACTTTAATTTATATCAATTTTCGATACGCATTCTCGTAAGCGAACGCATTAATTATAATAAAATCGCGATATTAAGGCCATTGACTCGCACGACTAATAGCGGTTGCGTTCGCTATCACTCCAATAGTACTCTACGCACAGTTTCCCAAACTCTATTTCCGTCCATAACATTAAGGTCTATTGCGTAACCGAAACAGAGTCCGAAACAAAAAATCAATACACAAAAAAGTTGCATATATAAAAATAGGATACTGATCTACTTCGATAGAATAAATCACTGTTAGCATATCTCAATAAAAATATGAACATTGATTGATGAATCTCATTATATTTGGGATATCAACGCCAGGCATAAGTTGCACGCCATCGATGAGTTTTTTTAAGTCTTATCCGATGCATTGAAGGTATGCATTACTTATGCTGATGGAGTGTAAATATTCATAGTGTTATCATTTTTTGTTTCGATTTGTTCATATACGTATATTTCAAATCATATCAAAATTGTTTTACTCCTTTTTTCGCTCCATTGATGCTTCAAGTGTAGAATACATTTTTTAATGATGAAATGTTGGCGAACATATTCTAATTGTTTAGAAAATATTTTTTTAAATTTTTGTTTTTTTTCTATTCTATGCTTTCACGCATGAATTAGTGTTTACAGCTAATTCAAATCTTAGAGTGTGATTAAAAAATAAATTTATGATGGATAGCCACACTTGAATTGATAAAAGTAGGTTTTTCAATAAAAACAAGAACGACTCATTCATAGAGAGCTCATTTTTTAAATTTATTTAATATAAAGAAATAGGGAAATCCCTTTAATTAATAGACTGCGAACATACAGACGGATGGACAGACGGATGGACAGACAGACAGACAGACAGGCGGACGAACGGACGGACAGACTGACAAGGTCAAATGCATAAGCTCGCCTTTTTCTAAAAAAGTTAGCTAAAAATATCTCCTCTTATTTTAATTATTTTTATTATAATTTATTAAGTGATACAATTAAAAAAAATAAAAAAATAATTTCTTCAACTCGGATGATAATTTCAAAGCGATCATAACTACGCTTGCAATTACGTTGCAATAAAAAAGAAGAAGTAAAAAGTAAAATACGTCTACGAATAAACGCAGACAAATTGATTTAAAA
Source organism: Phthiracarus laevigatus (assembly GCA_034700185.1). Taxonomy (NCBI): domain Eukaryota; kingdom Metazoa; phylum Arthropoda; class Arachnida; order Sarcoptiformes; family Phthiracaridae; genus Phthiracarus; species Phthiracarus laevigatus. The sequence continues at coordinate 12,871 of JAQIXJ010000591.1, forward strand.
ATAAAACAAACTAATGTGTAGATAAATCTTCGCATTTTTTATGTTATCTGACTTGTAAGTAATTTCTTTCTCGTCAGCTACAACTATTTCCGCTGAATTAATTTTAGTTAAGACGTAAAACTGTGCATAAAACGGCACGAATCGCTAATCAATAACATGCTATTTTATATATTTAAATATATAAATGATATGATTTTAATATTATACACAGTTTTATTATACGGCTATTTATGTAGACATTTTTATATATCTATAATAATAGTTGAGTTGCAGATAAAGATGCATTAAATTTCGTACATAACAGAGGAGCGCAAGTTGGAAATTTAAGTTGAGTTCCCATAATTTCAACAAAAAAAAAAGTTTTACAATAGGTTTTTTCGATAAAGGCGTGTAACTCATTAATAAACTTTTTTCTTTCTCTCTGTGTGCGTTGTACTTTATCGCGAATTTTGTGCGCTATTTTATTCGCAAAAAAAACTTTAATGAAAAATCAATAAATATGTTTTGAATATTTTAATAGTTTTGAATTTAAATTATTGAGGCATTATGCATGTAAATTATTCAACATACAAAAAACTACTGCATATTTACGCATAAGTTCTTTATTTTAGAAAATAAATCTTTCTTTATAAACTTGCAGTACATATTACATTACTGTTTATTAAAATATTTATGTTATTTAAAGTTGTGTTCCATAAAATTATTAGTTTTAGATCAGTATTCCTCAGTAACTCGAGTTTTTGTATTTCACCATGACTGAAGTCCGTCCGTCAGTCTATATTTATTAATCCGTGTGTGAGCCGCAAGAAGCGGTGACACTCATTTCAAACACTTTAAAGCTAGATTTGACTTTATTCTTGATTATTTTGACGTTATTATTTATTTTTTTCAAAGAAGCGTATCAGAACTCAGACATTTTATGCTAGGATTGATTGTATTTTTACAATATAAAGTTTTATTTATTAATTTCTTATCCTATTATTGCTACTATGAGGACTGTATGTTAAAAATGGGGGTTCCCCTCCTAATACCCCTTTGAAACGTTATGCTCATCCTTGTATAATTAGTAGCCTTGATATTCGTGAATATAAAATAATCATAAAAATAATGGTAAAATATAAATTTATATAAATAACTAGAGTTTATATTAAATATTTTCAAGAATTACATTTCCAAAAGCATTAATCATCGGTTATTCTACAAAAATTTTCAGAATATTCTTAGCAGTGCAAGATTTGCAAACTTATAAAAGTGTAACTTTTTGATAAATACCATTACCCTCGACGCAAATATCTCTTGGTACGCATTTATCACTTTTTGAGTTTTTTCTTAGAATAAAAATTTAGCAAAAGCTAATTTTTTGTTCAAAAAGTTAATGGCAACCTCTTTATATTTTCATTTTTTGGAGAACTTTTAAATAGTTTTAAACCTCTTAGTAATCTTATTTTTAAGATATTGTTATTGTATTTTATTGTTAGATATCAAACAATCATTGATGAGTTTAATAGAAATAAAAATTAAAACAACTTTAAAGCAAATCAAAATGAAAAGCTTAACATTTTATCAGATTTCAAAAATTAAGCAGAAACTTTTTAGTTTGAATAGTCAATAAATAGATAAATAAAATTCAATAATTACCAGAAATTGTGAATTGTTTTGATTGCAAACTACAAGTGAAACCCTTTGCAAAATGCAAAGCAACACAGTTGAGGACTCTGAGGCTTCTCAGTCCACAACTGTGCCCCATTATTTCCCTATAGGGACCGGGGACAAGGCAACACTTTCTAATTCTCTAATTTTCTCTTTCCCACTCTACTTCTCTCTTTAAAACAATATACCTATTCTATTCTTCTTATTATTTTCCGTCAATTTCAATTCAATTCCTATTACTATTTACTAAGAAAATTTGGTAAAATTAAATTAGAAACATATCTAATTTAACAAATCTAAAATAAAAAAGTGTAGAAAGTAAAGAATACGCAAACTATATAATGTTCACCACTCTAACTGATTCAGTATATACAATACAGTACCCTAGACCTGGAAAAAATATCGTAACGGGACAGTATAGGATCGGAATTCATAAAATTTTTAGGGATTTATCGGGACGGGATCGTACCATGTAAATATTTTTGGGACAGGACGGGATTGTAAAATTCGTTTACTTTATCCCGAAAATCTATAAATGATCAACGTTTTTTTTGTGTGATCATCGTCGACTAATTTGTAAACTAATTTTTTCAAATTTAAGCAAAGATTTCAGTGAAATGACTTAAATTGTATCTTATGTAGAAGTATTGAGTTTTTATCAACGAAAATTGAATAAAATTTTTTTAATCGATTAACTAACATGTTTATATTGATAAAAATAAAATAGCATCAGTACGAGACGTGACTAAATAGTTCCTTAAATAGAACGGTACAGAACAGGACTTCTACTTAAATTTAACGAGACAGAACGGGACTCTTATATTCAAAATTTTTCGACCTCTATGGTACATTATTTCCTGGGGCTGTACTTCACTGCAAATGCTGCGTAGGGGTAATAGTACAGCATTATGCTGTCCTTTCCGTCTTTTAGACCGACCGGTGGATAAAAACGTATTCTATAATAGAGATAGCGTATTTATATTCAATAATTTCCAAACATTTAAGTCTTAGTTTACCCACAATTTTTGTAAATATGTTTATTTTTCAAAACTTAATTTTCAAGATTCATTATAATTTTTTGTTGACAGATATGGTTTTTGAATTTTTACTAAAATTTTTTGAAAACTAGTTTCGACATAACAACTCTTATTTCGTTTTCAAGTCGGAACACTTCTGCTATGAGATAATTCTTAGAAGTTTTTTATTTATTTTAGTTGGGGTGAATTTCGCAATTGAATTACATAAGAGTGAGCTAAGTTTTATTTATTTAATAGCAATAAATATTACATGGTTTCAATTTCTTTACTCATTAGCTGCCCATTAAGGGTAGACTTAGTTAAATGTAGTATGAAGACATGATTCTAAAAATGTTTGCAATCTGTATTGAAACTTAATATCGAATAAAGTCTAAAAGATTAAACAATTTCGAGTCATGTCAGTGACGGCAAATTACACGCTAACTTAATTAGACTCTTAGCCTTGTTTTAAACTTTATTTAAATTATTTGAAATAAAATGTTAGGTTAACAATTAAGCTCATTGAATAAAATATGTGTATCGAATAGATTGCAGAATTTCACAACTTTCTACATTGAAAAAATATTTTCTCAATAAGTAAGAACATAGACAAAACACTAATACTGGATCTAATTTAAATCTATATTGTTTATACATTTTCACAAATCTTTTGCGGCGAAAACCCATACTTGTTTTACGAGATCTAATTCCATCGAAATTCCCTAATAAATACAATTTGTAATTTGATATTCGATAGGGCATGCATAGAATCGAAAATTGCATTATTTTCGACCGTAATTGCCGGTAACTACAGATTAATAATCACCGACCAGTATTACTAAGCGCATTACAGTAAAAGCCCAAAATAAATAAAAATAAAGGTAATTATGTTCTATAACGTAAAACGAGCTCTAATTTATCATCGAAATATAAAAAAAATTCATTGATTCGTTAGCGCAATAATTTTCTCGGCATAAAGCGATCTAATGTTTCCAGTAATGAGCGAACGAAAAAAATTTCTCGAATTAGTTGTTGTAAAGCGAGCGCTAATGAGAAGCGCCGCGTTTACGGCATTGCGATAAATTGATGTCAAACTCGTAAATATAACTCTTAAGTATTTGTCTTTCCAATTACACGACTGTTAAGTCGTGTTTGATGTTAAACAACAATCAAAGCTGTCTTAAGAGTTGCTGTATTTTCGTTTTGCGAGCAACGCTTTACACGAGTTTGTATATGATTTTAAAATGAAAATAACATTTTCAATGATGAAAAAACTCGATAATGAAAACATAGTAAAAAGTTTATTTCTATTTAAAACTCGAAAAAGCAATAAAGAAAAATCAATACACGAACCACTAGTGAGTGTTATGTAGTCTTTTCAGAAACTAATCTTCGTTAACAAATAATTCAAAAGACTATCGCAGTGACTTTAAAGGAAACAATTGCATCGAAAACCGCATTTTCGCAAAAAAAAACTTTTTACTTGTGTTTGTTTTTTACCCACACAAAAACAAATTCAAAAGTAGTTTTGAGTGAAGAAATTTCTGAAAATAACGTTAATTTTAAATTCAATTACACAGAGAACCACTCAATCGTAGACAACTGTACTGTAGAAACACGCACACAACAGCGCCTTAAGTAATATTAAGACATTTCAAAGTTAAAATTGCGTTTGCAAAGTAGTAAAATGGCTTTCGAAATATATACAAATTTATGCAAAACAAACACAACGGATAAGAGCTAAATGTGATAAGTTATACAATTAAGAGTGACAGTATTTAATTTTAGCATTAACTTGTAAAAGTCATACATTAAATATACAAAACCAACAATACAAATGATGCACAGCTACTTTTTTTGGGGCTGTTATGTTTAGCTAATTAATTAAAGCGAAAATGGGAGCACATATCGTCCTAACGTATCTGTTATGGTGAGGATAGTATTCGAAATAATTATAAATATATTAATTATATAAATATTTATTTGAGATAGTTAAGAGTAAAACAGGAAAAGCGAATTAAAACAGAACGGAACTATCAATAAATTAATTAAGTTCGGAGAGATCTTAACTTCGTTACGCATCTATTAGATCAAAATGGCAATTCGGTTGAGATATTAAGGAATTCATTTTACAAAACTTTCTTAAAAATGATTAAAATTTTTCCACATTTTAAAACTCTTTCTTTTTTGATGACATTTATCCGTGAAGTCAATAAATAATTCGGTCTTAATAAGCTTATATATAGGAAGACCATAAATCTTCTGAACTCATATAAGATAAAAAGTAGACAATAAGTAAAACAAACAAAGAAAACAAAACTAAAATTTTGCAGAAACTAATTGGGGAAAAAGGAATTAATAAAAAAGTTTAAAATGTTTAAAAAATTTTATTTAGAAATTCAATTGTAAATTTCAGTTTAAAGAAAAGGAATACGCGTTTTACTTCTATTGAATAAATTGTGTCTTTATTTAAGAGCACTAGTAAATTGAATTCTTGGCGATAACTTTGACAAACACTCAATTACTTTCTCACAATGGATTCCAATTTTGCACATATAGATTGACAAAAACTAACATTCAATTGAATAATAATGAACGGCTAAAACACGCTTCGAAAACGTATTATACGAGGAGAAGACGAGTTCAGTAAAGCACATGTCTGGACATCCTTGAAATATTTTTTGAGCTGAAACGTGTTTATATACTCGCATAAAATTACTTTATGTACACAGATCCTGGAGCATCATTTAAATCAATAAAAAATTAATTTTTAACCCAAATCATGTAAAAAACAAATGCCAAAAATTATAGATGAATCTTTTAAACATTTCAAAGACTTTAAAATCATTCTTTATTTTTGTCGACATATCTAAAATAAAATTCTATCCGTGAAGTCAATGATAATTTGATCTTAATATTATATTTCGTAAGAAGAATCCTTACGTCAAAAATCTTCGTAACACAAATAAGATAAAAGTAGACAATGATAAGTTACGGCCATAACACAACTTGTCATTTTGGTTCTAATGTTGCACATATTAGTGGATACAAAACGAAAGGATAAAATGTTTGCATTACTGCAAACCTATATAAATTCTTTTGTTATCCCGTTTCATCTGGAGACACAATTAATAATATTGGCTAACGTTTCACTCATTTCTATTCTTGTTTTTTTCGAATACATTTATAGAATTAATTTTTTTTTAAAAACTCTAAATTGCAAATTTGGCACCAAATCAAATGTGAATCTCAGAAAGCAAAAAAAAATTACTCTAAACTAACGATAATCTAATTTTGTTTTAGCAAACGCAAACACAAATTACCAAACAATTTCCATTAATTTCCCATCCCATGATTTTTTGCGTTTCCCCCCATAACACACATCGGAACTTGATTTTTATTCCCACTACTTTTGGGAACCGTTTGCGCGATAATCTTATCATTTCACTGGATGTCGACATCGATAAAAACTGGGAGATAGTGATGCGATCGCACACAAAAAAAACAAAAGAGGGAATATAGTAGTGACTTGAAATAAGTTCTTACCTATGATCCACATGTTATCCACAAAACTCAAACTAAACTGTAATACTATCAGACTGACAGCAATATTCTTCATCGACAAGAAAAAGAAACACAGTTTGGTATATGATGTTACATCAGTTACAGGTTTGGCGATTCTGTTTCTGCTGCCTCTGGTTAAGAATATTCCGTAGATAGTCATTGTAGAATTTTTTAAATTTCTTTTTTTTAGTTCATCATTGCACTAAAAAAAGTTTTCAACTGTTACGTAACTCAAATAAGTGAAGCACAATTTTTTATCGTTTTTGTTTCAATAAAAAACAAAAAAGTAGTAAATTCGCAGTGAAACATATGGAAACAAATATACACGAACGCACTATCAATTCACCAGAAAACTTCAAAAAACAAATACCGAACTATAAAAGTGTATTTTCGCGTGTATTGTTCAGCGTACGAACGATATAATGGCAAATAAATACTAAACCGCTTTCTGATAGTGAAACGAAATTTACTTTGACTTAATATCTCGTGTGTACTCTCTTTGGGCAGAATATGGCATAACAGACACTAAGCAAGCGTGATCTCGATGCGAGCAATGAGTGGTAGAAATAAAAGCGCACCGCACTATCCACTAGTAGTGCACACAATAATAACAATGTATTTTGTTTTATAATAGATGACACACACACACACCACGAAAAAAATTTATTCGAGTGCTAAATATTCGGACACATGTCCCTAACGACTAATTTAAGTTTTCAGAAAAAGTTTGAACGATCGCGCATATAAATTAATGTTTTGAAAAGTAACGAGAAAAACGTTTATTTTTTTATGGTAAAGTACTTTAAATTAAATTTAAGCATCAATTTATTACCATTTTTTATATTATAAATACTTTTAAGTTTAAAAGCGAATTTTCTTTTTATCTTTATTTTTATTGTTTCAAAACTGTTTTAACTGCACGTATACGCGTATTGCACTGCAACATGACATTAACAATAAAAAAGTAGAACTATATTATAACTACTGCTCTGTTTCTTAAAAAAGTTTCCAAACAGAAGAGAAAGAACAGCGCGAACTTAACAAAAAAAATTGTTTTCTAAATGTCATTTAAAGTAACGCCTTTTTTCTGAAAGAAAGAAAACTGTTTGAAAGATACAAATCAAACAGAAATGTCACGATTTAATATATTACACCGACTTTACTAAAGACTCTCAATCGTTTTTAAAGGGTTTTCCTATTCCTTAGGTGTCCATTGACTATGAATATCTTAAGAGACTGTTTTCTTCTGGGTATAAATAAAATACTGCATTATAAAACGCATTGTGAAGAAATAGATTTTTCTCTTTAAATCCTGAAAAATATATAAATTCAGTGAATCTATTATTCGCTAAGGAATATAAGGTATTACTAAAAAAATAGTGATAAACTATGAGACCGAAACATATGAATACTTTTAAAAGTTGGATGAATAAGAGAGAAAATTGTTTAGGAAAAGAGTTTACAACACTTCGCAAAACACTTAGCGCTACATATAATGCGTATATATAAGTGAATATTCATTTTTTTATTTCAAAGAAAGATCACTTATCACTTTATCATTTATTCGTAGCGCTGGTAAAAGATAAACTTGAATATCTTAGAAGTTAGATTATATTTCGTACAAAACAGAACAAAATAAAGTACAATGTGATACGTTATTTTCAATTTTCTGAAACATACAGAAAAAAATATAAAAGAAAAATGTTTTGTTTTAAATCAAACGCTAAAATTTTTTTCTGCGCTTAACTTTTTTTTATGTATGTCTAACAAAAATATATCACATTAAATTAACTGTTAAAGAATTTTTTTTCTGTTTGTTGTAAAATCATATACCAGATATATATATATTTTAAGCGACGTTAAGCATAAAAAATGTGAATGACTGCGTGTGGTGAAATGTAGCAACTTATTTGATAGATAAAAAAAATATGGCACAAATAAATTTATATTTGCTTTTATTTTTTAATTTTGTCCTTTTTTGAAAAAAATTTTCTTCTTAGTTGAAACGTTCACAAAAATTTATGATCTATGATCCAATAAGCGACTACTCGGTACCATTCACTATATATAGATATCAATTATCCGAGAAAACTGTATAAATGTCGCATTCATAACGTTATGAACGCATACTGTTATTAACGCAAATATATTATTTTGTACAATGTTACACGTGGTGGTAAGAGCTGACACTGCCAACGTACAATCAAATCCACAAACTCGACATTTTCATAAAGAAGTAGCTAAAAATATCATATTTGGATTTTACTAATTTAAAGATCGGCTTTAAGCAAAGTAAAGGAAGTAATTATGAGTAATGGAGATCATTCAATGCTTGTAATTTTGGTCATCATATAACATATATTTAAAGAATATTCTCCCTAATTATTTGAAAATCCTTGAGAAAATCCACTGCTTTGATCCACTGCTTGAGAAACTCCACTCAAAGAATACAGTAATTCACATTGATTCCCATTAAAAGTGTGTTCGAATATGTGTATGCGTATGCGACATCTATAATTCCAGATTTAAACTTGTGTTACGTAAAAAAATGTCTATTTTGAATGTAAAGAATATTCTTGTGACAAGATTAGAATATTTTCTCCACGAAACAAGAGCACCCTCTACCGAATTTCACAGAAATGTTATCATGAACACCAGCAGCGTATGATAAAATATCGATCTCATTAGAGAGCAGCAGTATCGACAAAAAAAATGTATCATTCTTTGCGCTGTAAGCGAGCATCGAATTATTTTGTAGCTTACGGGTTAGTTCTCTGTCAACTCACACTAATACTAATACTAATAGCAACGGAATCAGAAAATATAAATTGAAAGGGATAGCGATAAATATTTCAGTTAATAGACTTTGTTCTTATTTAAGTGCTAACCCGCTATAATTGCCTTTTTTTAAATAAATAAAAAGGGAATCATTTTTGCTTTTAGTTATCGTAATAATTACTAAAATCCGTGCAATAAAAACATTAATAATAAAAAAGCTTTTTAATTTGAAAGATTAGTGAAAATAATAAACTAATTGAACTTTTTTGTATCCATTCATTTCAATTCATTTCATTATTCGCGGTTAATTTCTATTTAATTAAAACGAATACTAAACGAATAAAAAATAAAAAAAAAATACATATACAGTTAAAAAACTGGGTATTAATAGCGCATAGTTTAAAAAATAAAAAATAACATATTTTTCTAACAAGAGATAATAATATTTTGACATCATTACAGCGTAACTATCATCGAAGAGAAGTGGTAGTCAGTCATTGCTGTGCGTTTAATTTTTCTCATGAGAGCACTCCTACTCTAAAGCGATTGTGTGTGTGTGCGTTAAAATACTTTTCCATATAAATTGTTTCGCTATTGTGTTTTTGTTAACTTTTTTCATGAGTCTATGAGAAAAATCTTAAAACTCTTAATGAGTCGAGAGGCTTATCAGCGTATTTAGTTTTAATAGACGGGAACGCGAGAGCGCTTTCTTTCACAAATATTTTCGCAAATTTATTTTTCATTAAAATTTTTCAAAGTTTTTTTATTGTCTACCAGTACATACACACACACACACACACACACACACAAGTTGTGTGATTGCACACACTTTAATGCACTCTTTCAATGTTGGCTTTCGCCTATTAAAACCAGCACATGAATACTTTATAGTCAGTATAATTAAGCAGGAATTAAGTTAGAATATGCGACGTTTATATCATAGGGTATGCGACAGTGAATTACCGTTCGAATAATATGTGTGTGTTTTTCTTTGAGACCGTATCAGAAAGCGTTTTGCTGCGCTCTATTTAAAATACCGGGAGTATAAATCATAGGCGAACACTGCACCGAACGAATAAGTAAGATTAAATCTCGTTTCTGCCATTAATTTTATTTAGCGTGAATCTGCATTAAATTTTTACGACATTAATTTTTAGTGCGTCTGATGTTATATATGTTACAGAAGCAGCAATAGCCATATATATATATATATACCGAAATTTAAACTAAATATTCAATTAACAATTAATGGCTGGAAATCTTTTTGTTTTATAAATAAAATTTTAAATTAACTATTAAAGCGAATGAATTCAAGTAAATTATACACACGTTTTCGAACGTTTTTGCGAAAACTTAATTTATATTAAAATGCGATAATAAATCGTAAAGGATTAAAACTAAAGGGGTTTGCAGTTTAACGCGATTCTCGTGATTCGCTTCAGTTACCGTATTTAACCAAAAAACACATTGAAGTATTTGCTGCATTTGATGCGTAGTCTACAACATTGCCACTCTCTTATGAAAGGAAGTAAAAATTCTCCAATATATATAAGTTTTTAGCTTTTTTTTCGCTGCTCTATCCTAATGTCTAACGGCATATGTGATAAATGCATGGAGATTTATTTTTCGCTCATATATTTTCTTATCAGTTACAGATTAACACTATGTATAACGTTATGAATGAAAGGAAATGTGTTGCCTTTTTATTATTATTATAACTGATCTTATTCAACATTTTTTATAGTGATTTATTTTTATTATGATGATAAAAATACTAATAAAAAAACACAAAACAAAAAACAACAAGAGAAACGTTGCGATGCGATGCGCGCATCATCATTAGGGAGAAAAATTTGGTGCCGATTCGATTAGAGAATAGTCGAAACATCTATCAATACAGACAAACAAAAAGAGTAGAGTTAGAGCTTTTTTTAAGTAAAAAAAAGAAATTTAAAAATCGTCAATAAAATGTTTATATTAAAAATTTATAGAAATATTTTGTTTCTTGTTTTTTTCGCAAATGATTCACTTTTATTGATAGTACATGGTATAAAAAACAATTAACTTTATAATGTTTTTTTTCGGATCGAACTCAATTTTGCAGAATAAGACTTTTTAAATAAACTTTTTAAATAAATTATAAACATTTTTTTCACAATTCCTTCCAAAAACAATATCTTGTTTCAAAATGCGAACTGTTTTAAAAAGAATTCAATATATACTATGTAATAAAGGAAAATAATTCCAAACCTTAGTAGAGCAAAAAAAATTATTAGTTTAGGGAATTGTGCTCTAAACACTTCAAATATTATCTTAAGTTTTTAGTTTAGAAAATTATATTTTTGTTTTGATTTTTTTTTGTTAGCAACGTAACTAAATTGTAACCAGAAAAAAGTATGTTTTACATTTATTGTTTACACAATTGATCGAATTTTTCGTATCTACATTCAAATTCAATGCATAACCATTTTAAAAAAACCGGAAAAAAGAATCTATAAATCTTATTAACGGAACTAACTGTAAATTTACGGTAATTTAATGAAAACAAACTCAATTTTTTAACCTTATTATGTTATAAAGTATCTAAGATTAAAAGTATTGAAAGAATCGTAATCATATGATTAAGTAGAGATGAGTTATTTAACAGTTAATTTTCAAAGTTAAAAGTTTATATTCGGTTATAATTAAAGTAAACATTTTCTTTGAAAATATGGTTAAAGTTTAAACTACTTTATACATCATTCAGTTGTTTACTAAACTAAGGTTAACCGCTTTAATCTCTTTAAATGTATATTTTTTACAATAGTTTATTATGTTATAATTCATTGTACCGTCAGTATCTCAGTAAAACCCAGTATCTCCAAAATAGTCACTCAGATTTTCTGTGGTACTGACGGTATGATTAGCAAAACAATTTAAATGCATCATACAATATTAGTAATTAATTATTAAGTTAATACTATAATTATTAATATTAATAAGTTTTTACAACTATTCCACTAAAATCTATTTTACCAAAATGTATGTAAAACTATGAAATATGAGTTCTCTAATACCATTTCAAGCAATTCTAAACGAGTCGACATCAAAAAAGACTTAAACTAGGGTTTAGCGCTTAAATTAGCAGTAATGTTTATTAACCGAAATATTTACCACTAAAGCTCTTTAAATCTATTTTTCTTAATTCCTCGAGTATCAGCGAACACAGCGCATAAGTGTCTGTTGACAGAGAGCTACAAAACAATTCGATGCTCTTAAATAGACAAATAGACAATCGAGTAAATCTTTGCCTCTAAAATGCCACTCACTTACACTACTGGTAAACAGTTCGCCAACTTTTTCATGGATTTACAATCATTACGAAGTTTATATTTCGCTTCAAACTCCCAAACAGATTAGTATATTTAAATTATAATTATCGAATTTTCGATACGGTATTGAAATAAAGGTTTCGTACAAAATATGTATGCTATGTTATTTAATTTTAATGTTTTATTGTACCGTAGAATAAGTATACTAAATGCGTTTAAGATTAGCTCTTACATGACTTCAGTAAACAACGCATTAGTAATTATGATTAATGCTGGGTTTTTGTTACATATTGTTATCTTAAAGCCCAAAATGATAGGGAAAACTAAGATATAGTCTAATATTAAAAAATTGCAATCATTTGATATTTTGCATGTCATTAGGAATAAATACGTCGGTAGAGCATCGTTACCATAGAGTGACTATCATTTTGCATTTTATTAATTTATATTAATACTAAGGTATACGCGAAGTGATATGTGAATAATTTTTTAATATCATTCAATGACCCCATATCATGCTATTAAATCCATTAAATCCACATCACTATAAAACTTGTTAATAAATCTCAGGGTTCCATTTAAATAAGGTTTCAGAAATTCAATCATAACGCAAAAGTGGGTTAAATGAGAAAAACCTAAAAATCAGTGCACTTCTTCGTTCAAGACTTACACTCCTATTAAGTGTAGAAACATGATAAATAAGTTTGACCAGAACAGCGTGCAACGAATAGCACACACATAGACAAAGCCACTCCACTCTCCAATGCTCACCAGAAACTCTGTCGTTGGTAACCATCGTTGTTTGGCGAGCTTTGGTAACATCTCTAGAAACATCTCACTGATGACAACAATATTCCCAAATGGATGAAAAAACGTTGTCTCTGTGCGTATGTGTATGCTTATGTTTTTAAGAGTCGGTTGCAATTCCCAAATGAAAAGAGCATTTTAAATATTCGCCGAACAAACATGAAATAGCATTACATTTTCCCTCTAATTCTTGTTTATGTATTGTTTGTGCTCTTATTTATCGAATTTTATTTGTGTCTCTTAATCTTTTTAAATGATAAAACTCGATACACATGAAACACTTCAAACCCCGAAAACGGTTTTATTGAATAAAGCAAAACAATTTCGAAAATTTAATCGTTTTTTTCCTTGTGCTTTTATTTATCTTTCAAAATTATCTATCAAACTGTCTTAAATTAAACATACTGCAAATACTATTTTGTATCAATAATATATAGGATGAGAAACACTGATCATTGGGAGCTGTATTAATTACTATATTTAGCACTATATTTACTAAAAAAAAGAAAATTTCTCCAATATATAGTAATATAGCAAAACAATGACTAGAAAATATGATAAATTACTTCATTAATCGACGACATCTTTCCCATTCAGCTACTAATGAGTATTTAATTAATATTTTTGTTATCAAAGTTCTCAGGCATTTATTCATTATTAAGCGATTAAAGCGAGAGTTTGTAGTTATTAATAAAAACCATTCATTATTATTAACCGTTAGTTATTTATGTTTTAATTAAAAATATCTATACGACGCGTTAAATCAGTTTAAATAGAAGCTGACGGTAAGTGAAAACGATTATAGCATCGAAACGAAACATTATCTCCTCTCGACACACACATGGCTTAATTTACACTTCTATTAAAACTATCGGCGACAGTGTTTTTTATTTTTTCTCCGAATCCAATGGGCAAAATAAATGTTTTCGAAAAATCATTTCCAGTATTTACTATGCCGTATATAGCGTTACAAAAAATATTGCTGCAGTGCAGCTTTTTTTGCGCTTTTTTTTGTTATGCTGCAAATAAGTTTTAACGGAACTCTTCTTTTTTCAAGTTTGTTTCGACTGCTATTTTGCAACCAAAAAAATAACATTTTAGGAAATATATAAATTATTGTATTATCACTTTTGAATGAAATAAATTGATTTTTTAATGATTGACAGAAAACTAGTATTTTTCATGTAAAAACAGCGATTCGTATTGCATTATCATATTCCCAGATGAAATATCATAAATCATTGAATTTTATCTCGTCTTTTCATTACATAAAAAATTTACTGTTTTACATTTATTTTGTCTACGCAGTGATAGTTTTGTTTGAAATGTTAAAATAACACGCTGATAATCGATAAATTTATTTTATACTGCATTTTCGTTTTATTTTGCGCTCATACTGTTTTAGGAAAACTATTCTTACAAAAATTGAAAAATGGTAACCTTTCAAAAACTGTAAGAATATGTACTAAAATTGCTAATTACAAAACTTCGGATACAGTAGTCAATACCCCAACGGTCACTTCACTTAAGAGTACGAAACAGATGCCTATTAATAGAATTTTCGCATTTTGACATTTTATTAATTCTAATTTTTATTTGTTTTCGCTTAATTGAAAGTTTTTAGCTCACTCTCTCTAAGAGAAAGCAAACTTACGGATTAGACCATGTTTCTCCATATGCCTGTCTGTACTTCTGCACGATCGCAGTTTAATTTTAATAAAGAGATTTCGCCAATTTTTTTAAACTTAGTCGTTAGAAAATGTGAGCTCTCTAAGAATGTGTCGTGAACTTTTTTTATAACTAGTTTTCTGAAATTTTATCGGAAACAATCAAATGTTTAAAATCTGACTCTAAATGACTAACGCTGAATCATTAAAAATGCAAATAATCAAAATTAATTTTCTTTATTAACAGGAAAACTTTGACTGTACAGTATAGTTAATCGAAAAAGTTTTATTCATTATCCGGAATCTGTTATCAAATCGAGCAAATTTTACTATAATTATGATGCATTATTATTACAAAAGCTTAAATTATACCCGAATATTTTTTGCCTCAACTTCTTTTTTTAAAATTCATAAATAGAATAATAAAGTGTTATATCTATAAAAATTTTCGGTAAATAGTAACTATTATTTCAAACAGACACGAGTACACTACGGATACGCGTTATAAACCTAACACAAACTCCGAATATTATTATGTATGACATTAAAAATAAATAAAAACCGTATCATTAGCACAGATTCAGTTCATTTTTTGCATTGTTTGCGATCCGATACTAATTCCAATGAGAGGTCATTTGAGCGTGATTTCTATAAATCATTAAATGACTCGTTTATGTCATTTATAATCTTAATGCTATTTATCAAGTGCTTCTCGCGCTCAGTACTGTATTTTTTGTGTGTGTTGCACAATAACATTTATATATGGAGTACTGTATAAATGCAAGCTATATTTAGATTATTATATTTTTTTGGTATCGATCGCTCTCAATGAATATGATAATATTTTTTTTTCCGGGAGAAAAAAATAATTATTTTAAATTTTTCTTTATTATTAAATAAGAATAAAAATTAATTTCGTAACTCGCGTTTTATTTCGTTAGACTAACAAAAGATAATTAATGATCGAAAGTTAACAAAAAAAAATTCAATATTTAGAATAGGAATAATGGATTACGAGATATTATTTTTGAAATGTGTGCGTTATTACTTTATTTTTGCATTTCGTTTAATGACAGAAAAAATCCATATTTAATATTTCAATTCTTTTCATTTTACGGATACGTTTATAAATCAAATTATGGCAGCATTTTTCAGTTTAAATATTATTTCAGATACAGATATCTATCAATAAAACAAAAATGTATGAAATGTTTTGAATATTTGATAGATTTATCAGCCAACAAAAAATATATATACGCCACTTATTTACCCGATATATATATGATTCGCATTTCAATTCTTCTGATAAAACGCGAATCAGACCTCTCGTGGTTCAGCTCTTGACCCGATTAGTTGTGAATTGAATAATGCATGCATAATCTTATACAGTATTTGCAGAAGAAATTTTTATGAAAAATAGGACCAATATTATTTAAATTTGCATCAACTTCAAAAGGAAAAGAGAAGAAAATGGAAAACTAAAGTGCGAGAGAGAGAGAGAGAGAGAGAGAGAGAGAGAAATGATGATCAATCATAAGAGGATTTTCATATCACACAACACTAAAATAATATTGACTGATATAGTTTTTTAATATCCCTAAACTAAAATGTGATTTTTTACTCCACTGAAAAACTCCAAATCGTTTTTTTTTCTGAAATTGATCCATCATTTTTCATTTTTGGCTAAAGTTGTGGCGAACATAAGGAATTAAAGCGACTAAAAAACATTAATACTACAAAATAACTTAATCAATATCGCATTACATGCCATACACTCATATTTAACTGAATTCGCAAATACATATTCTTAATTATATTTATTTTCGATTATTATTTATAGCAAATAAAGAGTATTTAGATGTTCTTTGTGTCTGATGTATAATACAGCCACAGTGTATATTCAATAACAGCTAACTTATTGTTAAATAATAATGATAGTGTTATTTTGTGTCAAAAAAATTTCAACAATTAATCATTTATCGTATAATAGAGTGGCAATGCATTAGAGAATCAAACTCATAATAGAAAATAGTTCAACCGGTAATAAAATGATTTTGATCGATACTGATTCGGATACCTATTAAATTATAGCATTTTTAAAATTCCTCAGCGACTTCGTTTAAATGCGCTGAATAAACAACATTTCAACTTTGTGCACCAGTTTTGAACGATTGTGTTATAATACTCCATATCATTAGTAACCAAAACAATAGTTTGCACCACAAAACACCACATCTCTCTCCTCTCTAGCATTATGTTTTGAGCTGTCTATTCTGCCGAACTAACATCAATCACAACTGACAATGTTATCAATATTTTTAGTTAAAATATACGGTAGAAGTATTCTGTTTTTTTTCGGGTAAAAAAAATAATTATTGTGAGTGCAATAACTTTAATGCAGTAAATCTGCATATTAGTATAAAACACAGAATGCTCTTTGCATTTATTTTCATAACACACAAACACACACATACATCCGCATACACATTAACATCGGTATATTAAGTATAGGCGATTTAACAGGAAAATGTATCGAAAAAAATATCATGAATGCTAGTCATATATAAATTGCTTATATATTGACTGCTCGCAAGATTACGATTACTACGTATAAAACTTTATATATTATACTGTGTATACGCACTTACATTATTTAGTTCGATATACATTGTTATATAAGTTTACACGCGCCAAAATTTTATATCATATCAGCTCCTATCGGTATAGCAATTTGACGCTGTATATGAAAGAAAATCGAGCAATCGTGGAGAGGAGTCAAAAAATATTTATATTCTTTAATAAAATAAAGAAATATTAAAGAATACAAGAAAACTTGTGATGCAAAGGCAGATTGCTATTAGAAAAATAATCCATGAAAGAGAGGGGGATAGAGAGAAGAGAGAGGAGAGAGAGAGAGAGAGAGAGAGAGAGAGAGAGAGAGGAGAGAGAGAGAAAACAATTTTTCTATCTATCTA